>PCFV01000205.1:0-44328 GCA_002812785.1 Phytophthora litchii | reverse complement strand
AAACCTAGCTTTTAGGCTAAAAATGGATCACCTGGATCAACATTCGGACAACATTCGAGCATACCGGTACAATACGGTATTCAAGTGAAACCCGTGTGATAGCGTTTTTTCAGTCGACAACTTGACCGACATGTCGTTCTTAGAGCACGAGTGCAACATCTCCTTAGCGGCGGCTCTCGCCTTCCTGGACGAGTCCTTGGACGCTGCGGAGACGCCGCAGCCATCCGCACTTGCGTCTGCCCCGTCCATCTCGCCTCTGCCGCCCACGACGCCCTCCACCACCGCGCCAGAGCTGCACTTAGAGGCGTTAGATGCTGATATCGGAGACCTTCCTCTCCAGTCGACTCTAGCTCAACCAGCAGCAAGTACTACAGCACCACGGCAACTACAGCTAAAGAGAACAAGTTTGCCAGGTCAAGAGACCTCATTCGTCCCAACCTCGAGCTCGAAACAGTTGGAGAGCTCCAAAACAAAGAAGAAACTCAACTATGACCCGAATAAGGCTCGGAATGAGCGCAGATTTGAGCTTGCGTGCTTGAGAAAGGAAGTGAAAGACCTGGAGATAACGCTCGAACAATTACAGAGCATGCAGGGCAAGGATAAAGTCTCAACAGGTGTAAAGAGACCAAGACCAGTGGCTGCAGTGCCACGTTCGGTTACCTCAGGCAGCGGCATGTCCGCGGTGTGGGAGCAGATCTGTACCCACCAACTGGAGAGGCGACTGAGAGTCGAGAGAGAAAATATCCACTTGAAAATGATGTACAAGAGTCAAGTTCAAGTTGCCAAAAGTATCGAGAGGTTGCTGCAGAAGAGGTTGGCGCTTCAAGACACGACGTACTCGGAGATTAGCAAACACACAAGTCGGATTGAAGTGCCACAAGGTTACACTACAGATGCAGATCAAAAGATTTTTGAAGAACTGTCGATGAGAGTGGAGGCGTCGTATCAAGAAGTGGACGAGGTGTTTGACGCTCATGATCCAGAACGGACCCACCTGCCGACTCGGGAGCCGGTGTTGCGAGATAGTGTGAATGGCAAGTATATGGAGTTGTTCGACAACAAGATCATGCCGTTTGATATGCGGTCAACGGGAGATGCATGGTGGAGACGCTGGCATAATTATAAGGGTCATTGTGCTCATGAAAATGGCCCTAATAACACGATTGTAGAGAAGTTTGGACTGGAAATGAAAGATGTCAAGACGAGAACGACCGCGACATTCTACGTGCAACAAATTTTACGCCGACATGTGGAAGACGGTCGTATTGTGATTGTGTGGCACGCACACATCAAGCCATTGGAGTTCGAGAAGAAGGGTGCCAACGGTGTCCACTACTTGGAAAAAGGCTATGTGCTGATCAAGCCCCATATTGCAGAATCAGTGACAAATAGTAGCGAGGCTGCTACACGTGTGATGACTTGTTATATCATCACTCCTCACCTGTCAAATCGCAAGCTGCGGACGGATGCTAGGACTACTGCGCTGACGGAATTTGTGCTCAGCGCAACGTCCGCGAATATCTCAATGAGCAACGAAATGATCGAGAATTTACTAGTAGACCGAGCATTAAAAAAACAAGCCCGTGGGTGAGGAGAGTCGCCAGCGACAACGCAATGTCAGCTTATCCCCGAGCTTAGCCATCTTCAGGACAATTTCAGCTTGTCATCAGAATTTCCTCTTAGAACCTAAAAATGACATTAGAACTTTACAATTCAATTTGTCCACTTTGAAATGGAGGCATCGCCATCCGCAGCCTCCGAGTTCTCGCAGCTCCAGCTCTTCAGTCACAATGCGTCCATGCGTCCACACCTTCAATTCACTGCGTCCAAGGAGTTCTCCGTCGTCTCTCCAAGCTGCAGTAACAACTTCACCAAAGGCGTGAAGGTCTCGCCCGATGGTCTCTGTCTCCTCACCAACAGTGACGATCACATCCTGCGCCTATTTGAGATGAATAAAGAGCCCGACAGCACGAGTTTATTGCAGGCCAAAGAGGGTGGAGCAATCTACGACTACGACTGGTTTCCCTTCATGACGTCCACAGACCCAAACTCATGCATCTTCGTGAGCACCAGTCGAGACCAACCGGTACATTTGTGGGATGCCTATACAGGCGAACTCCGAGCTTCCTATCGAGCTTTCGATCACATGGACGAGCTGACAAGTGCTCAAAGTCTGGCATTTAATTCTACGGGCACGAAGCTTTTTGCCGGTTTTGACCGGATGATTCGGTTCTTCGATCTGTCGCAACCCAGTAGAGACTTCAAGGTCAGACCCTTGAGTAAAACTCGACGGTCTCGTAAAGGACAGCGAGGGCTGATTAGTACACTGCATTTTAATCCAGATCACTCTAAAATTTATGCGGCGGGGTCGTATGCGGGGACAACTTGTGTGTACACGGAGGACGAAGGAGAAGAGTTGCTGGCACTGAGAGATCATGACGGTCGTGGAATCACGCAAGTGAGATTTTCTCCATGTGGAAGGTTCCTGTTCACGGCTGCACGACGTGATGCACGGATTCAATGCTGGGATATCCGTGCTACGAATGAGATTTTGCACACTTTCAACCGTGTGGCGGACACGAACCTGCGTGTGGAGTTTGACTTGCATTGTGGTGGGAGATATTTAGCTACAGGCAGTCGAACCGGTCAGGTGATGTTGTATGATGTCCTGACAGGCGCGCTGCTAGATGAGAGCATCCAGCTCCCTGATTGTGCCAATGGCGTATCGTTCTTCCCTGATTCGACCAGAGCTATGCTAGCGGTTTCCAGTGGCCAAAGACATTATGATCTGCCGGAAGACATGCAGGATGACGAAGTTGTTACCAACGAGATGGTAGTGAATACGAAGGCGACAGCGAGTTTGCAGGCCCGTAATGTCCTGCAGGTATATGAGTTCCAAACGCCTCAGAATGAAGAGAATAGTAGCCGACATGATGTAATTCCTGAACAAGCACAGGAAGTAGACCACCCTTAAACGAAGTGCTGCTTTTGCGATAAACTGACAATCGTGCCGAATCCACACAAGCAAAACTACTTTGTATTAACGCACGCGACTCATGCCTCCAAAGCTCTTATCTTCTCGTTTCTCTCTCTCCTCTTGCCTATCGTTATCTCGTCTTGGTCGTGGCGCTGAGGGTTCCAACCTTCCTCTCCATCCCGTAACACTCGGTTGTGCTACTTCCTCTTCTCTCTGCGTGGCCTCCCTCTCCTCCTTCAATCTCTGTTCTTGTCTCTTCTGCACCTGTTGGAAGATCTTTTGTTGTTTCTTCTCTATCTTCTTCATCTTCTTGGCTTTCTTCTTGACTTTCTTCTCCTCTCTCTTCCTCTTCTTCTTCTCTTTGCGTGTCTCCTCCGGCGCTGCAAATACGTCCACACCCTTGTGCAGATCAAAGTCCGTAGCCAGTTCCTTGCCCTCGTACGCGTGGCCTGGCAATCCTCTCTGTTTTCTCTCCTTGTCTTCGTCCTCCGAGTCGCTGTCCTCTTGTAGCTCCTTGGGCAGCTTGTACTTGAGCACGTGGTCCACACGTAGCACGCGGTCCAGCAATTTAAAACCATTGAGATTGTCCACGGCCAAGATGGTGCTGCGTTGATCCTCGTACTTAATGAACGCGAAGCCCTTGGACTTGCCCGTCTTGCCGTCACGCACCAGGTGAATGTCCTCGATCTCGCCGAATTGGCTCAACACACACAGCACGTCGCCCTCGGACAGCTCGAAGGGCAAGCCACCGATAAAGACCCACGCAGACTCGCTGTATTTCTGGTGCCACGAGCCTGATAAAGGCACGTTCAGCTCTAGCTCGCGCTCATTTAGCCGCTGGATCTCCGCCACGACGTTCATGAGCTTAATGAATGAAAATGACAATAGGTCGAAATGTGAAACTCAAAAGTATTTACCCTTTACAAATGTAAGGTTACAAAGTGTGCTAATTGTTTTGGGACTTTGAAGTGACTATTCTATTGTCAAATTTATCAATAGTGAAGATGCAGGTGGAAACGAAAGAGGCGTGTGTTCCGGAGCTGCGTGACTCGGCTGATGAGGCTTCTACGTCAAGAGGAGGTGGATGTGTGTATTGTATAGATAATGAACTCTTCCCTTGCAATGTGGTTGCAGCTGGATCCATTCAGGAGACACACAAACCCACGACAAAGGTGGTGTTCCTCACTGTGAACGACGTGTACGAGCTGTTTCCTGATGCAAACGGCGTCGGTGGACTTGCAGAGCTCGCGACGATGTTGAGAGTTACAAAGCAGAGGGTCTCAAGTGATACGCGTGTGATCGTGACGCTGAATGGGGACTTTTTGTACCGCTCGGAGCTGGATCGAAAGGATAAAGGGTGCGTTTACAGCCTCCAAGACGTGGAAGATAAGCGGCTAACATTGTCACGTTGATGCAGAGCTCTTATGGTGGAAATGCTGAACAGTATTGGTATCGAGTACGTGGTAATGGGTAACCACGAGTTTGACTTTGGAGCGGAGCACATGAGCGACTTGCTCGCTAACGCCAACTTCACGTGCTTTGGATCCAATGTTCGATCCACCCGCAATGGAGAGCTGTATCCTGGTCTAGTAGATACGTGTGTGGTCCCATTGAGCAATGGGCTTCGACTCGGACTGTTTGGTGTGGTGACGACTGTCACGGGGAAGGACCCGTTCGCTGGACCTAGTGTTGTCTTCGATGATGAGATACCGCATGCGCGTAGATGTGTTGAGAGGCTCAAGGAGCACGGAGCAGATGCTATTGTGGCGCTTACCCATTTTAAAGTGGCGGATGATGTACATCTTGCAATGCAGGTGCCCGGTATCAACCTAGTGTTGGGAGGTCATGATCATTTTCCAGTCACATGTGGAGCAGGCGTCGACACGCTTATTCACAAGTCAGGCATGGACGCACTTTGGCTAGGGGTTGTGGAGATGACTTTAACCGCAACAATATTGCCCCAACATGTTGTGAAGCAAGCAGTGAACGTTGAGGTAGGTTTTCAGTGGAAAATGCTACTGAACCGGGGATATCAAGCAGATCCAACATGCATGAACATCCTGAACAAGTACCTTCACGACGTAGAGCTGGAAGAATTGGCAGAAGGAAAACTTGAACCACTATCAACAGCCCTCACGGCGCTTGACGGCCGCCGTACCACGTGCCGCACACAGGAAAGCAATATGGGCAACCTCGTGGCAGATGCGCTAAGGGAAGGGCTGCATGCAGACGTCGGGCTCGTGAATGCGGGCTACATCAAAGGCGACAAGCTGAACGATCCGAGGCTTGTCATCACACGGAAGTGGCTTGAGAAGTATTTGCCGCTTGTAAAACCTACTGTGACTGTAGAACTACCCATGGGCAAGCTGAAGGAAGCACTAACGTATTGGCTGCGTCGATTTCCCGCTATGAGCTCATCGCACCCACACTTCTCGGGCCTTCGTGTTGTCTACGACGTCAGTCAAACTACACAACCAGTAATTTCTTCGATTCGGCTCTCCAAAGAGACATATGAAGCTGATAACGACAATACTGCACATGTGAGATGTGATGAAGACGCCGAGATTGCAATGAATCGTATGGTCACCGTCGCATTGCCTTTGCTGACTAACATGGATGGATGGCAATTCTTTGGTGACGCTCGTCAAATTCAATCGGGGCCTCTCGTGCGTGATTTGGTGGAGCAGTTCGTTAGGCAGCGTCCACAAGTTGACTATCCCCCAAAAGAAGGCCGGCTTTGTGTCGTCGAATCACGGCAACCGAGCATTCCCCAAGCCTCACTGTGATATTTACATTCTTTAATCAATCATAAACGAAGAAGCACGTAGTATTGCTCAACAAGTTTGCACAAATTCTCCTACTCGTTCTGATTGCAAGCAATCTTGAGTTAGATACATGATATGGGTCCAATGTTTGTTCTAGCTTTAAAAGGTTGTTACCTTATTGATGGCGATGACCTTCTCGCCGATTTACAAAACTTACCCAGCTGACTATCATGCCGATCCTTGCACTAGCCTATCTGCGAGCATCTTGATAAAACGATGGTCTTTGCCATGCGTGATCCCAAGAATGCGTTGTGCCTCGGTCAAGTACTCCAACGACTTTGCCTTGCTATTGTCAGTTCCTGTTCCTGCCTTTGCCTGTTGGCCGTACAGATCGCCCAGAGTAAACAGATGAAGGCCCGTCATCGGGTGGTTGGAGTTGTAGACACGTCGATAGAATTCCAGCATGCGCTCTCCGTATCCAATCGCTTCTTCTACGCTCCCGCGCTCCATCTCAGCACTAAAAAGGGTAGACAATGTCTGCAGTCGCGCAATGCTGTCACGGTGGAGAAGAGTGTTCTGCCGTTCTGCCAGTTTATGTAGTGCATCAATGCATAGCTGTTGCTGTGCAGCAAGGTCAGACTCGCTGGAAACACTGCTCGTGGCATCACTGACTTTCTTGAGTGCTTGTTCTATCTCTTCCTTGCGCTCCTGCGTCCATTGCTCTTGTGGAACGCCATCAATATCAGCATCGAGAAAAGCGTCCAAGCTTCCAGACTCTTGTAGAGGCTGCGCACACCGAGCACAATTGCAATTAAAATGATACTTGCGTTGCAGTCGCTGCTGTCTTTCGCGACGTGGCAGCGCAATATCAACTACAACAAACATGGTAAGCTTGGTCAGTTCAAGCAAAATGAGTCCTATTTTATAAGAAACTCACCGTAGGTTTGCGTGATCTCCTCGCCAGACTTGATAGCCTTCATCGCCCGAAATTCCATATCGAGGGTCTTGGGAACGAACCTATCTAGCCAAAGTTCATTATCAGCAATACGCCTCATCGACACCACTTTCAGCACACTTACGTGACAGCACAATTTGGGTCACAGCTATGATTAATCATTGCGCCTAGCGGAAAGCAGCCCGCACCCAACTCCAGGAGCAGTTCGTCACAAATGGAGAAGTTGTTGTTGCGGAAACGACTCAGCATGCGCACCATCTCGTCCATCGAGTACGACTCTGCATACCACAAACACGTCAGCTACAGCTATAGCCACAGTAACATCATCCTCTCGCACCATCCACCAGATTAATTTTCTGCGCCAACGCTGCCAGCAGCAAGAGTTCTTGGTCCTCCATGTCCTCCTCGTACCACACGAGTTCCATCGGCTGCAGTCCCTCATCTTCTCCACGTCTCAAGACACGCCCTAGCAACAGCACATCCGCTACCTGATCACTTCGCAGTCCAAACTGCGCCAACTGGGCCAGACTCTTGCATTCCTTGCGATGATCTTTCCAGTCCGCTTGTTGACACGTCTTCGAGCCTATACAGTCGCGAATCAGTCCGTACAATACCGCAATAACTGTCCAATTAACAGCAGCAAAGACCCACAGTAGAAGGCGGTATGGCAGCGACCACAGCGACTGAGACGCGTCCCTGAGCCAAAACACTTGTGGCAGTACGAGCTCCAGAGCTCCGGCAGCAGCACAGCCGCACTCACAGAAGCACGCAGCGCCAGGTCGCCAGCAGCCAGGTCAGTTTGCGTCTCGATGCGTCTCCCGCGGTCCCCCGAGACGTCCTCAGCGTCCACGACGCGGTCACTTACGATGCGCATTTTGGTGGCCATGATGATCGGATGCTGATGTCGCTTCAAGGTCGCTTGAAGCCATGCACTTGGCGCAACATTCGACAGAAAAGCCGAGAACACAGATGTTGTTAAGTACGAATCGTACTTAGTAGAGGTATACAAACCTTCAGTGTAATCTGTAAAACACTCGGGCCGTCCATGTTCGCCCTATTCTTATTTCCCCCCGACCGAGTGACCATCACTCTTGTTCTCCATTCTCGCGGGGTGGAAGACTCGACCGCCCTTAGTAACAGTCGGTAAGCGGCCTCCCTCGGCCTGCGACTTGCAGCCAGCGGATTTCGCTCCGACTTGGAAAACTATCATCTGTGTGTCTCCATCTCCGTCCCAGCCGACTCCCGTATCTCGTTCTCGTGTCTGACCGCCACAAAACCGAGGTAAGAAATCCGTAATTTACCGAAGGGGGTGTTCCAGTCATCATGATTCCAGAGCCCCTACGCATCCAAAAGGCCTTGGAATGTGTTAATCTTCCTAATTAAGCTAAGGGAAGTTCTTTTGGCTGCGTTCCGGGACTTTTGGAAGTCGTTCATTCTGCCCATCAAAGTAAATTACCGTGCCCACGGTAATTTATTTTGGGATGAACGTAGAGCTACATTATGAGAAAGGAGCAGCCTCCATAGTAGAGAATATATGTTGCTGAGTGAGTGAAGGTACTAACTGCTTTATATTTGCATGCAGATTCGCACAAGAGTCGAAACCTCGGAGGTTGGTCAATTGCTAAGGCCCACAAGAGCTTTAACGCTCGGGGACAGCTCAGAAACCTTCAGTGCTGTTACGCAGCTGCAACTGCTGAAGGAGAGAGCACGAGGGTGCTGGGAGCAGACTCACGAGACAGGTTTACTAGCTCATGACCGTTCCCCAGCAATCTATGCCCCCTGTTTCTCAGTATGCACCAAAGCCGACAGTAGCTGGTCATTCTGATTCCACTTTTCCTCCTACGACTCCAGCAAGCAACGTACGTTGCGTTGTTTGCAACTGCTACGAAAGCTACCTAGTCTAAATATCTGCAATGTGTGTTAACTCCTTTTGATGTGCACAGGCCATGAACCCAAGTACTTCAGGAGCTCCAGTTTCTGCATCAACATCTACTCCAAGTTCAAGCGCCGCCATGACTGCAACGAATACCAATGCTGCTACTACTACCGCTGCTACGACACCAGCGAATCCAGGTGGAGCAGCTCCTGGCGCAACTGTTGCGACCTCTGCGGATTGGAGGGATAAAGACGCCGATCGAGGCGCAAGACAGCAAATTGCACGGATCATGTGCGTACCTAAAGGAATTTTTGCCTACGTGGATGGTGGGAGTTGATCGACTAAATGTTGGTGAGTTGGTTGTGATCGTGTAGCTTGACGTTGATAATGAAGAGTGCAAACAGACCGACTTCTGCGAATTATAATCCACGAGAGATCGCGAGGAGATTGGAGCACACGCTGTACATGGGAGCACCATCAAAACAAGAGTATAGCAACGTGCAGACTTTAAAGGCACGGCTTCAGCAAGCGTTGGACAATTCTAGACGGCGGCAGATGCAACAGCAACAGGCAAGAATACAACAACAGCAGCAGCTTCAGGTACCAGGGACATCAGGGGATGCTGTTCAGCAAACCCAAGCTCAGTTGCTTCAACAGCGACAAATGGCGCTACTTCAGAGACAGCAGCAGCAGCAAATGGCTGCCGCTCTCCACAACCAACGGGCTAACTTCCAGGCTGTTCCATTCCCCGGAGCATCTGCTGCCATGACCCAGGCGTCTATTAATCAGCCACTTCAGATGCCCGTGAATATGTCACAAATGGCGGTGAAAACACCAGGATCTGCTGTTGCAGTGAATACGACGCCAGCTACTGTGGCTACGGCTAACAATGGGGCAGCGGCAAGTAGCTCGATCCTAGATGAGTTGGAGCGCGAGGCGGACGAAATGGCTAATGGAGTGAACGACCAGCCGTTGTCAATGCCGGAGTCTGAATTGCAAGCTGCTACAACGCCAACTGGAGGAGCATTGAATCCTGCAAGTGGAAGCAACTTTGTCAACGTGGCGCCCTCTGCTGTTTCTCCAACTGTAATTGGTGCTACCGGAACGGGTTCGTTCAACGCTGTTCCGCTGAGCATGCCACCGGAAATAAGCGCTAACATGGCCTCTTCTGCTTCAGTGTCGTCTGCAGGTATTGTTCAGCCAACTCCTGCTATGGCTAGCGCAGCCCCTGCAACTGCTACGACTGGGGCGAATATGTATCACGGAATGAATTTGACGGGACCGCAGATCCAGCAAATCCAACAAATCCAGCAAATGCAGCAGCTCAGGCGAATGCAGCAGCTTCAGCAACTTCAACAGCAGCAGTTAAACGGAAAGGTCAGTGCTGCCCAGTTACAGGCTGGTGCCACGGTACCGACCAGCGGAACATCGACTACTCCAACTGGTGCTGCAGCTGGGAACGGAGTTACTCCAGGAATGATTCAGATGAACGAGATATCGATCGCTCAAAAGCGAGAAGAGCTCAAGCGGCGACTTATTCAACTGAAGCATGCGCGAACATGTACTACCGGTGAATGCACGATCGACTATTGTAGCCGTACGAAAGCTCTGCTGTCACACGTGTCGCGATGTGCGAACGCCCAATGCACAACACTTGGATGCAAATCGACGCGGCAGTTGCTATCGCATTTTCGCAAATGTCGTAATTTACAGTGCGATGTGTGTAGTGCTATCCGACCACCGATGAACGAAAATGAGCAGCAATTGGTACTTCGACGGCAACAAGAGCGGCTCTGTATGTTACGCCATGCGAGTACCTGTACGGCGCAGCAGTGCATTCTCCCGTACTGTGCTGGGATGAAAGTGTTGTGGAAACACATTTGCGAGTGCCATCAACGACAGTGCCGTACTGACCATTGCATTTCATCACGCTACGTGCTATCGCACTTCAAGCAATGCAACAAGATGATTTGTGAAGTATGCGGCCCTGTCCGAAAGGCCATTAAAGTGGTTGACTCTTGCCGGGGAAATCCTGGCCAGCTTCAATTGGCGGCAAGTCAGTGCCCAGAAGGTGTGCGTGGGTTAATCAAGATTATGAACACCACAACTGCAGCAGTTCCTGCTTCTTCGACTTCTGTTAAGCAAACAGGGGATTTGCAGCAAGCGACCGTGAAGAATGAGGGGGCCCCTGGCACATCAACCGGTGCTACCAACGAGACTAAGACTGCCACAGGTGGGTCAAGCTCAACAAACACCAAGGAGTCGAGTCTTCTAGAAGAGATGAAAAAGAAACCTCTTAAACTCCAAACTGAGAAAGAGAAGAAACTGCGCCGGAAAGAACAAGCAAAAATCGCGAAGGCACGCGCTCAGGCAAAAGCTGCAGCAGCGGCTGCGGCAGCGCTTACTGGACCTGTTTCTGCTTTGACAACTCCAGGAACTGCACAACCTGTTATGCACAACGGCCTTGTGGTTCGTGGCACTCAAGCTGAACTGCGCGGTGATCATCATGTTTCGCACCAAGATATTTCTTTCTTAGACTCGATGACGGAAGGTCAACTGGATGAGCATATCCGATCGCTCAGGTTTAATTTCTGTGGGCATATTTCGATTGGAGAGCTAAAAAGCCGATTGATGCCGTTGCTTACGAAACTTATGGACAGCGAGTATGGATGGACGTTCAATAATCCAGTGGATCCAGTGCAGTGGAATATCCCGGACTATTTCGACATTATCAAGTGCCCAATGGATCTCGGTACGATCAAAAAGCGACTGGAAAATGAACATTATAACAGTGTTGAGGCGTTTGCAGGTGATGTGCGCTTGGTTTTCGAGAACTGCATCGCCTACAATAGCAGTACAAACAAGTTCAATATTGCAGCGAAGCAGCTGCTCGCTTCATTTAACAAGTCGTTGGCAGCGCTTAAAAATCAGCTGGAGAAGCAGCTTTTCAAGCGCTGTGAACAGCGTCGTGAGGAGATGTGTCAGTTGTGCGGAGGAGACTCGTTTAAGTTTGCACCATGCATGCTATTCTGCAGCGGTCCATGTGCAGGTCGAATTCGAAGGCACACACACTATTACAGTGATCCTCGGGGAGAGCACCATTGGTGCTCAAGTTGCTACAAACAGATGAAGGATGGTCCTATAGACATGTCACTTTTGCCCCAATTGTCAAGTGCGGCTACAGAAGTGGCTCCTCCTCCAGGTGCTGGTATTCCGTTCGATGGAGTGCTGAAGAAATCTTCGCTCGTAAAGCGTAAGAACAGCGAGGTTGCTGAAGAACCATGGGTGGAGTGTGATTCTTGCAAATTGTGGTATCACCAGATTTGTGCTCTATTTAATGAGCGCAACCATGCGATATCTGGCGAGCAAGAACCATTCGTGTGCCCTATCTGTGTGAAGAAACAACGCGCTGCTGGTGTGAAACCGTCGTTAGACAATGGTCTTAAGGCTAAGCGCCTTCCAATCACACGAATGGCAAAGTTGATTGAGACGCGTGTGATGGAGGCCATTGAAAAGGCAGGCAAGGATGAGGCTGTGCGTATGGGGAACATGGGCAATTCCGATAGTATTGGTTTCTCTAACGGCGCCAAGGAATCTGCGTCTGACACGCAGTTTGGAATCACGATTCGGGAAGTCCTGAGTATCGATAAGCAAGTGCAGGTGAAACCCCGGATGGGTAAGCTACTGACAGCGAAGTACGAGAAGTCTAAAAAAGGCGAACATGGCGCAAGTGTTGGAGCGGCTGGCCAGACGAAGTCATTGAAGCGTCCGCGGTCGACCGCGTCTGCTGCTGACAAGAAAGCTGCTGCGGCTTCATCAGCCTCAACATCCTTGTCGTTGCAACTGACTTATCGATCCCGATGTATTTGCGTCTTTCAAGAACTGGATGGCGTGGATGTATTAATATTCACGCTGTACGTGCAAGAATATGGGCCAGATTCACTTGCCCCAAATGCTGGACGTGTTTACGTGTCGTACCTGGATTCGGTCAATTACTTTCAACCCAAGAAGCTCCGCACTTTGATGCACCAGCAGGTGATGTTAGGCTTTCTCGAGGACTGCAAGAATCGTGGCTTTCATACGTGCCATATTTGGTCTTGTCCACCGCTGAAGGGTGATGACTACATTTTCTTCTGCAAACCAGAAAACCAGAAAATCCCAAAGTCAGCGCGGCTGCGCCAGTGGTACCAGAAACTGTTGGTACAAGCGAAACACGACGGACTCGTAGTTAATATGTCCAACTTGTACGCTGAGTACTACATGAAGAAGAAAGCAGCTCATGAGCTACCCTACTTCGAAGGAGACTACTGGCCGCGACTCGCTGAGGATCTCATTAAACAGCTGGAAGAAAAAGACAGTGGCAACCGCGCGAAGGCAGGTGCTGCTGGTGCCGGCGATTCTTCTACGAACGAGGCTAACGCCAGCGGTGCGAGCACACCTGCTAATGGCTCTCAAACACCTATTTCTCGATCTCCGTCCACAATTGAGACAAGCAATGAAAATGGTGTCGCGACTGATGGAACTGCTGACTCGAAGACTTCGCTGTCGAAGAAAGGGGCGATGACGCCTAATTCAAGCTCCAAGAGCAAGAGTAAGCGCAGTAAGAAGGGTAACTTCTCAACAGAACCATCCGTAACTCGGAGCAGTGCCTCGAAAGCTCGTTCGAAGAAGGGCGGAAATCCGGCGCGTTCTGCGAGTAGCTCGAAGAACGTGGTGAATAACGACCCGCTTATGCAAAAGCTGAAGGGTATTTTAGAGCCTCAAAAGGAGGACTTTTTCGTGGTGGACTTGTATCCGAAGTGCCACAAGTGTGCGGTTCCGATTGTACTCGATGTTTACTGGGAGTTGAAAACAGTACCTCCGCCTGCATCTGTCAACAATTTGTTGGAAGCTGCCAAGAAGACTCGATCCTCATCGTCAAGTTCCCGCAACTCACCTCCTCGGCATTATCATTATTTCTACTGCAGTTCTTGCTACGAGACCAACAAGACTCAGCTACTACATCGTGTGGAGGTATCTGGAAATTGTGCAAAGCGCGCCAAGGATTTGAGTGATCGTATTCTTCCGCTAAACGAAAAGGCAGCTGCCGCTGAGCTGGCCGAGTTAGATCTGCAGGAGATTAAGTTCGAGGCGGTTCTAAAGTTTGTCGATCCTACCCAGGACGAGGAGGAAATTCAGGTCAAACTGGAAGACAAACTGGGACCTGAGTCGAAACAAACGGAGGAGGTGAAGGCTGAAACCTCTGATGCGAAGGAGAAGAACAACGATACCGATACTAAGGCTCCACCAACAAGTGACAAAATCGCTGGTGACGATACTGACAGCAAAATCGATAGTAAAGCTGCAGATTCGTCTAGTGTGGAAGCGCCTGTTGTAGAGAACACAATGGATGCTTCTTCGGCTGAGAAGAACAGTGAAGAGAAATCCGCGAAGAGTGATGACAAGACTACCGAGCAGGCCAGTGAGACGACGACAGAGACAGGTGTGATGAAGAAGAAGATAAAGCGATTCATCGGTGACGATCTGGACGATGTGATCATGCCGTGTGAGATTTTTGACACGCGCGAGGCCTTTCTACTGTATTGCCAAAACAACCATTGCCAGTTTGATCAGATTCGGCGAGCAAAGCACTCATCGATGATGGTGCTGTACCACTTGTTCAACCAGGGTACGACTGGTTTCACGTTCAGCTGCTCTAATTGCAAGACCACACTGCTTAGTGGAAACCGATGGAACTGCTCTATCTGTCCGGTGTTCAATCTTTGCGACACATGTCATGCGAAGACGAAGCACGAACACCAGCTTCACTTGTTCAAGGTGGTGTCCATCCCAAGACCAGGTAACGAAGTGTCTAATGAGACTGTTAGTACAAAGGTCAAGGGTGTTGTATCCAAGGCTGGAGGAGCGGCAGGTCGTGCCATTAAGCGCGAATCAGGTAGCTCTGACCTGAAGCGCACAAAGCATGCAAAGCATGCAGCGGAGAAGAAGGCAAGCAGTTCTCGCAAGCGTAAACTGCCTCAGAGTTCTCCAGTCGCGACTCCAGCAGCTTCCCCAGGTGTGAAATCTGAAACACTTTCTCCTGCAGTCACTGAAGGTAGCGCTGGTACGACGGCCCCGACCCCCGCAGGCGCAACAGCAGCAAGTGGCTCAAATGGTAACACTAGCGATGGAGATGCAGCCAAGAAGCGGCGGATTCACAACATCGATCCGCAGCTCCTGCTCCAGTTGGAGCACGCGAGTAGTTGCACGGTGCCCAATTGCACCTTCTTCAACTGCAACCGCATGCAAGCTATGCTCAAGCACGGTGCAATTTGCGAGCAGCGACTTGCTGGTCCCTGCGTGTTGTGCAAGCGCATCATTGGGCTTCTGTCCGCGCATGCTCGCCAGTGCACGAAGGACTACTCGTCGTGCAAGGTGCCGCGGTGTGCTGACATCCGCCGTCACTTTCTGGCTCAGGTTCAGGCGCGTCAGCAGCAGCTTCAGCGTGCTCGACAGCTTCAGGCTCAACAAGCAGCCAACCCCGACGCTGCAGTTACAGCTACTGCTTCCGCTGTTGCTGACAGCGCAACCGTTACTGCTACTGAGGAGAAGGATGCAGCCTCGTAGGCAGGCACGGTGTCTGTCGTAGAAAAGTTGTATGTGAAACACATCAACGCGAACGTTATGGAGGAGGAACTCAGCTTCGTTGGCGTCGATGGCAAGTAGGTAGGTATAGAAATCTAGGATAGGTGTGGCGTAGCTGTCTAGCTGGCTGCTCGTCACTCATTTTGCTAATCAATACGTGTTATGTTCACTTCTCGCTTCAACTTGGTTTGATGAGAGCTAGCTCACAACCTAGTGCTGTGATGGGATTAAGGACCAGAGGGTTGTTGTTGTTGCTCGACCAGAAAGCTGCTGGCAGTAGTGGTTCGCTTCTGTCGGCAGCGATTGGGTCCAGGAGACAAATGTGCTCGTACACGGCAGTCACGAATGCAGCACTTAGACGAGCTGTAACCTCAGCACCACCTATTGATTCTAAGGCGACACGCAATGCGGTGGAGGCATCGTCCTTAACATTCGAGTTCATGGGACCCGATCGAGGAGATTTTGTGCTCACAGCCTCCTTAGTGCACTCTGTAGTACTTTGACGTTTGTCAGTCAGAAGTGAAGGCGCTTCTAGCTTCAGTCCCTGACGGAAGAGCTAGAGATTATAAAATGTTAACATAGCAATACGTAAGGGCAGCACGTGAGTAGCCTACCTCTAGCATACGCTTCAACAAGCGTCGGAAAAGTGGTGGCAGTTCTTTGAGCGTGCCTAAGACTGCCTCACGATCCACGGAATGCTGCAGTGGCGACCTCGGTGACACTTTCAACCCGGTCGTGGGGAATATTAGTGTATGCCATGAAACTGGAGCTATCGACGCAATTTGAATCGCCAACTCACGCAACTCCGACGAGAGAATTTCGCTACGGATGTCATGGTGAAGCCGGCGGATGGCATACTACATCAGTTAGTTAGCAAATGAATATCTTGGAGTTCAATGAGAGTTTTTACTTGATCGTGAAGATGCGGTAACTTGGTTGCAGCTCGCTCCTCAAAAGGTATGAACTGAAGTCCGTTTGCTCCAACTGACACAACGTGCAGAACTCCTTCGTATCGTAGCAGCAGCTCGCAGCTTTTGCATTATAGACAAGCAAAGCAAATAAGAACCAGTCACATTTGATGCCGAGTTGAACTAACCTGGTCCAAGCTGTACAGGACAAGGCAGACTCAATGAATCAATGCTACCACTGCTCATATCTGCATGTACAACTCAAATCACGTACGGGGTAAGGATGTTACCCGTTGAGCTGGGAATTGACCGCGCTGCATGCGTTGAATGTCTTGAGCCACAACGAATTCCACCCCCACACGCAACGTGGAATCTGCGAGCTTTTCGCGGACGAGTAACAGGTCGCCATCTTCACAGAGTGCTAACACGTCTTTGATATGAAGTTGGGAGGGTGGCGGTGACGAAGAGGACAAGAAGCTACTCGAACTCCAAGTGCTACCCATGGTGCGAGCAGAGCTCGGCTTTATTAACAGTAGCAGCTTATTGTCTATTAATGCTTAAGCCGCGTTGGGGCCAACCAACACAATTCGCGATGCAACTTGTACATTGTTCAGAGGTACAACGGGCACGAAACCTTGGTTGACACCACAGGTGGGCGATACTGAAGAAGCGGCTCGTTCATCCTGACAGAAACATTTCGTGGCAATGTGCCTACCACGTGATCTACAGGGAACTTGGCGATTTTCATCGGACTGCGATAACAAAGGCCAGTTCCTCTACATGAGGAACAAGGCTGTGTCTGGCACTGCCAGTGCAACTAGCGACTAAAGGGTTTGTCTAGTCACACTAATGGCCTTTGTTCCATGAAATCCAAGATATCATCCAAAGTCTCCGTTAGCACCACACTGACTCCAGTAGTCTTTGCGTAATTTGCGCAATGTACGCAACGAAATCTCGACTGATTCAACGTTCATGTCGTTTTCACGACGCCGGACTGGGGCAGACTTGCACTCACTCAATCTATCAGCCGCAACTCTATTGTCTGTCTGATTGGCGATCCGCACATGCCACTCGGTGATTGTACGTGTGATTGGCCTAATGCACGATGCCCCGCATCACCACATCAACGCTCGCTGCAAGACCGATCCCGATTTGCGTTGCGACGCCAAGTGTCGTCGCTCCTAGGACATCAGCCAGCGATTTCGTGTTGAGTTTTCGGTCAAGTAGCGATATACCATCGTCTGTCTTGACGTGACACCATCTCCATGCAACTTTCGTGTTCTATGTCGATGCGCTCGTCTTGTTGCTGGGCACTTGTGACGGTTCATCGTAGCGAGTTGCCCGATCGACAGGTGATTGGCGAGAGGCATGCGTTGTGATGCTGAGGAGCTGACCATTGCTCGAGAGGAGTGCGTCTAGAGGACCTTAGACACTTCTTCCGCTGGTGTCTCCATCGATGGCTGGCTGCGGGGCGGTCAGTGGTGCCTCTCCCAGGTGAATACCCAGCGACCTGGACTGCTTGGTTAGCCGTGAAGACCATTTCCAAATTCGCATCCTCGAGGCACAGCACCACCAAAAAGGCAAGTGAAGACAAGATGGCCCAACGCGAGTCGAATCTGTCGACGCCTCGGCTCAGCAAGAAGCTACAAGTTGAAGATGGTGACGACTACCTTGAGGCCAAATCGCCCAACCTCATGGCCAAGATCGAAGAGGGTGCTCTGCGTGAGGGTCCACCACCTGATACCAAGAGCAAAAACTACTTTGGCTTCCTGTTCCAATATGCTGGAGCTGGACTGATCTATAGTGTCTTGTACAGCTTGGTGTACCCGTTCCTGAACAACTACCTACGCATGACTGGCATTGCAACGGCTTCAGCCTATGTGCTCATTGCACTTCCCTGGTCGCTCAAGACCTTCTTCGGTATCATCACCGACTGCTACCCGATCTACGGCTACCGTCGTCGTCCGTACATGGTCATTGGTTGGGTTGTATGCACAATCTGTTCGTTCGTTATGGCTGTCATGCCGGAAGGAGATCCGTACTACCCAGATAATGCATGGGCATCTATGACGGAATCGGAGCTCACAGCTGACCAAATCGCACAGATCAACTACAACGCTCCAGATGCCGGTATCAAGTTCGTTCTGCTCATGATTGTCGCCAATCTAGGAATGGTTTTGTCCTTTACAGCTTGTGGCGGGACACTCGTAGAACTCTCGCAACGTGAGGGTGAGAAGCGACGTGGTGACTTGCAGACGATGATCTGGGTCGCTCGTGATGCTGGTGGTGTCGTCGCTTCGGCTCTTGTTGGTTTTGGTCTCAACTCGGAAGACTATGGCGGCACATTTGCTGGGTCGATCCGTGTAGGAGGTCTCATGGGTGTTTGTACCGCAACTTCGTTTATCACTGGTGCTGTGGCTTGGTACTGCATCGAGGAGGAACCTGCACAGCGTCGCTCAATGAGGGTCGAAGTTAGCAAACTCTTCGATTTGATCCAGTACCGCGTTGTGTACCAAGTTCTGGCCTATCAGTTCTTTGGCAACATGTTCTCCTACGTTAGTGTGACCGCTTCAACTCCGCTTCAGAGTGTGTGGCTCACCATTTCACCCGTGAACAGCAGTGTGGCCACCATCATTTCGACCATCATCTCCATGGTAACGCTTCTGGCAGTTCGCCAATGGGGATTGAACTGGAATTGGCGCTGGATGATTGTCATCACTCAGTTCGCAGTAGTAGCCGTTGATTGTATCCCCACCTTCCTAACTATTTGGGATGTAGTCCGTAGTCAGTGGTTCTGGTTGGGAGTGCCGCTTCTGGAGCAGGTGCCGACCAACATCGGCTTCATCGTTTCAACGTACTGCATGGTCGAGATCATGGAGGAAGGTAACGAAGCTGCTTTCTACGGTCTCGTCGTGGCTGTCTCAAGTCTCGCTTCACCGTTCGCCACGGTCATCACCAAGAACATTGACGCCAACTTTGACATCGCCACAGCGGATCTCCAACGTGATGACACAACTGTGCGTGAACAGGTCACCTACGCTTACCTCTGCTCCTACGCATGCAAGATCTTTTCAACAGTGTTCGTGCTGCTTATTCCACGCCAAAAGGCCGAGACACAGGAAATGCGTCGTAACGGTGGCAAGAGCAAACTCGTGGGTGTCATTGTGGTGCTCATCACCATCTTCACGTACGTGTGGACCATCATGACCAACATCATGTCCATTTTCCCTAGCACCTCCTGCTTAAAGATCGCTGGTGGCGACGGCTGCTAGTAGACTACTTAACTGCGTACCATCGACAGTATGATGACCCGTCGATCCCTTGATGTCAATACATATTTTCCATTTTCTACCGATCACTTCAGGTTGAGTACGGACAGCAATATGGTCATGAATCTGAGTGGGAAACTCGCCCACTATTGCAAAACTCGAAAACTTCGAGGCTCGAGTAGCTGTAAGTCTCACTTTGGAATTGAGTTCTTCTCGACGCTACATCAACTCAAGATCATTAACCAGAAATTGCCGTGCGTATCCACTCCGCGTTATTGGTGGCTACTCTGCTTAGTTGCGTAAATGTCAATGTACACATTACAAAAAAGTGCCTTAAAACGCATAGCTCCAGCAGTTTTGTGGATATTCCAGCAACTGCATGAGCGTTTTGCATCGCGACAAGGTTTGCGACACTGCTGAGTCAACGCAAAAGGGATTTCCAAAAATCGCAGTGGTCTGATGCAAAATAAGATATTGTGTGAAAGCAAGTCTCGGCAAGACGAGTGAAGGTCGCTGGTAAGCATTGCCATTGCAAGCCTCGATCATGGCAAGAGAGGCTCTGTTGCACAGCCGTAGGTGGCAAATAGGTTCTTTGGGACACCCCACCCAAAGATAGGCGTGCTTTCCAGTGTCAAACAGCAAATGTTGCCATTCAGTCTTGCATGACCAATGCAACAACCACCACCTAGCAAAACCCGTTAGACACTTCATGGATTTTCAGCAACACCCGTACCGTGCTCTCCTCTTTACAACAGACACTCCCATCCATTAGCCAATCACCTTCCTCCCTCATAGGTACACCAAGAAATCAGTTGGCAACGGATTTGCCGCCTCCTCATTCTCTTTTGTCGTCCAAGAGCCACAAGTCGCGAATCTTATGGCGTATCGGTCCGACGCGCGTCCAATGCGGCGCCAGGCCGAGAGCAATTACCTGGACGTGAGCTGCGAGCAAGCGCTCAATCGTCTCGAGAGCTTCCACGCCTCTGCACGCGGCCCGTTCGAGCTCTTAGAGACGAAATTTGGGTTCCAGCGCAGCAGTGTGGCCAATCAAAAGGAAAATTTGGGCTGTTGGATCACCAATTACCAAATGCGAGTACGTTCAGACGCCCCAAATGGAGCTGCAGAAAGTGCCGACTTTGTCACGAGAACGGCCCTGGCCAAAGTGCACAAGAAATTCTTTAAAAACTACGTCATGTGGTGCAAGTTTTTGCGCACTCCACAACGTTGTTGTGATCCAGAGAAGGAAAATACGTCCAAGATGGAGAAAGAATTGGCACTTTTCCTCTTATTATGGGGAGAAGCAGGCAATTTACGCTTCATGCCCGAGTGTATCTGCTTTCTGTACCATAATATGGCAGCGAAACTCGAGTTTTTAGACACGTTGCCAGATGTGGATGAAGGCTTTTACCTAAGCGAAATTGTGCGGCCAGTGTACCACGTGATTGCCCAGATGCGGCTGGCAACTGCACCCAAAGGTCAACGACCTTTCGATCATCAAGATACCACCAATTATGACGATGTGAATGAATTTTTCTGGATGAAAAAATGTCTGGAATGTGACGAGATGAATGTAGCCAAGATGTTGGAAGTCCATGATCACAAGACATTCAAGGAGAAACGCAGTGTGTTTAATCCTACGTTGGCATTCTTTCGCGTCTGGTACTTTTTAGTGGTGGTTTTCCACATTCTCGTGGTCATTACCTATGTTGCCTACATGGCGGAAGGAGATGACAGTGGAGGATTGGGATACTTCTTCCGCATCTTTAATAGCGGACAGAACAAGATTCGAGCACATGCGTTCTACTCCATCTTCATTACAGTCACGGGACTGTTGGCTATGAAGGTGGTCATGCAGATTTGGCTGTTCGGACTGAGACTTTACAAGGATATGTGGATGGCGGTGGGAGTGTTCTGCCGCTTGTTCTGGCATACGCTTTTCTTCGCGTTGTTCATGGCTGTCTTTTTCTCACCGGATGAATCAGCACTGTTTGGATCGTTGAGTAGTATTTTACCTGGTGGAGGGACTGAGGGATCGTATTTGTCCATGGGACTTATGTACATTGTGATTTACTGCATCCCAGTGCTCACAGCAGCAACGATTCGAGCGTTTTTCCCGAATGCCATTTGGGGCATTCGCATGGTGAATTCATTGGATGGCACGAGTCGACAGTATGTGGGACGTAACACTGCACAGCCGTGGAAGGACTACACGAGGTATACCACGTCGTGGTACATAATCTTCTTTTGCAAATTCCTGTTCGCGTCGCAGTTCATGATCCGTCCATTGATGGCTCCGTCGATTGAGATCTATGATATTGTCGTTGACGACGATGGTGTTTTCCAGTCAGGTCACAACATCTTGTTCATCCTTGCGTTGTGGGCTCCGATCTTTGTTGTCTACATGTATGACGCGCAGATTTGGTTTATTTTGTACCAGTCGATTGTCGGTCTCATTATGGGTAAGCGCATGCACATTGGTCACTACGTTGGCCTGGCCCAACTGAAGGTAGGAATGACTGGAGCGCCGAAGTTGTTTGACGACAAGGTCGTGTCACTCAAGACCAAGAAACCAACCCCAGATGCAGTGACACCTGTTCCTGGTGGCGGTGACTCCGGTGAACTCCGTCACCGCGATGTTGTGCGTCTTCGTTTTGCGATTATTTGGAACCAAGTGGTCGACAATTTCCGCCTGAACGATCTGCTAGACGATCGTGAGACTGTCATCCTGCAGTACCGCATCTTGAACAAAGGTGAGCGTATCCAAGAGCCGATTTTCCTGCTGGCTGGCAAGTTATCGAAGTCCGTGGAAGTGGCTGCGAA
Organism: Phytophthora litchii; assembly: GCA_002812785.1. Taxonomy (NCBI): domain Eukaryota; phylum Oomycota; class Peronosporomycetes; order Peronosporales; family Peronosporaceae; genus Phytophthora; species Phytophthora litchii. Next base: position 22,134 of record PCFV01000205.1, on the reverse strand, counting down.
ATCGCGTAGTAACAAATGGGATACCGCTACATTGGTCAAGAATATTGCTACTGCTGATGCGCTTGAAGGTATGAAGAACGGTCTGGAGTTGATCCGTGATATCTTCTACTTGTTGCTTGGTGAGGAAGAAGAGAAGGGAGCGCTGAGTGTATTAGAGTACATCTACTCGTCGCCAGACGTCGTGAATCTGCTTGATCTGACCTACTTGCCCCAGCTTGCAGACAACATGGTCGAGCTGCTGGCTGTAATCTTAGACATGCCGGAAGATATTGCTGCTATTGACACCTTGGACACTGCTCCGGAGGAGTTACGTATGGAACTGCATGTGCAAGTCGCTCAAGTTGTTGACCGCCTGCGTGCCATCACGTTGACGCTGGAGCTGATGCTGAACGATGACGCCGTTTCACGTAAGCTACACAACTGTCGCTTCTTGCAAACCACTGCCGACTTGGAATTCCAGACTCAACAGCTGATTTACTTGTACAAGGCGGATGCTATGGCTGAAACGGGTCTGATTGCCGTTCACCCGCGTGAAGGACCCGCTACCCCGCCGCCTCGTTTTGCTCCCGAGGATTTCATTTCTAGCTGTACACGTTTGTTCTTCTTGCTTCGTCTGGATGTTGCAAGTTCACTTCCCCGTTGCGAGGACGCTAAACGTCGTATGGGTTTCTTCCTGCACTCACTGTCAATGGAAATGCCGCGTGTAGACTCGATGGAGGCTATGCCGTCATTCTCGGTGATGACTCCTTACTACTCCGAAACGGTGCTGTTCACACTGGACGAGCTGAATAACCCAGTTCACTCCAATCCGCTCTTTGCTGAACTTGAAAAGAAGCAGAAAGCTAAGGGCTGGACTGAGCTGACGATCATGAAGTATTTGATTACGTTCCACGCTGAAGAATGGAGCAACTTCCTGGAAAGGATGGGTGCTGCATCACTAGATGAGGCACTAGAAATCAACGCGCAAGAGGTGCGTCTGTGGGCTTCTATGAGAGGCCAGACACTTGCTCGTACGGTACACGGCATGATGCTATACGAAGATGCCATCCGTCTTCTGCGTTGGCTGGAACTGTATTCTCTTCGTGACATGAGTATTCAAGAAAAACTGGACGAGATGAACCGCATTTCAGCTCTGAAGTTCTCTTACATCACTGGTTGCCAGATTTACTCCAAACAAGTTACAAACGGCGATCCTCGCGCGGCGGATATCGATTACCTGATGAAGAAATTCCCGAGCTGGCGTGTCAGCTTTGTGGATACTATCACAGAAAAGAGCGGCGAAAAGGAAACCAACCGCTTTGACTGTGTGCTTGTGAAGGCTGAAGGCGGCGAGATTGTCGAAGTTTACCGTTACGAACTGCCTGGTAATCCGATTCTTGGTGAGGGTAAACCTGAGAACCAGAATGTGGCGCTGCCCTTCACGCGCGGCGAGTACCTGCAGACAATTGATATGAACCAGGAGCATTACCTTGAGGAATGTCTCAAGATGCCTAACTTCCTGGCCACTGGTACGAGTACCGGCGAGGAAGTGACTGTTATCGGTATGAAAGAGCACGTGTTCACGGGTCGCGCATCATCGCTGGCTCGTTTCATGACGCTCCAGGAGCTGGTGTTCGTGACGCTGACCCAGCGAGTGCTAGCCAAGCCACTTCGTTCTCGAATGCACTACGGTCACCCTGATGTGTTCGAAAAGTCTTTTGTTGTCACGAGCGGTGGTGTATCCAAGGCTAGTAAAGGTATCAACCTGTCGGAAGATGTCTTTAGTGGCTACAACGTCACTCTTCGCGGTGGTCTAGTGACTCATGTCGAGTTCATGCAGTGTGGCAAAGGTCGTGATGTGACGCTTAGTCAAATCAATGCTTTCGAAGCGAAGCTGTCCAATGGTTGCGCTGAGAGTTGTTTGAGTCGCGAGGGTCACCGCCTGACCAACTCATTGGATTTCTCGCGTCTGAACTCGATGTTCTACGGCCACTTTGGTTTCTACATCTGCAATGCTCTCACGGTATTCTGTGTGTACGTGTACGCGTACTGTAAGCTGTACGTTGCGACGCATTCGGAGGTTGAGGTCACTGCTATCATGACCACGGGCAGCCTCAATTCGCTTGCGAGCGTGATGACAACGCAGTATCTTCTCCAGTTCGGTATGCTGACCACCTTGCCTCTGTTCGCGACCCTGTTTGTGGAATTTGGATTCAAGCAGGCTTCGCTGAAGGTGATTGAACTGATCTCGACACTTGGTATTGTGTTTTACGTGTTTTTGACGGGTACGAAGGCACACTTCTACGATGTGGCACTGATTCGTGGTGGATCCAAGTACCGAGGCACTGGTCGTGGTTTTTCGATCACGCGGGATCCAATGGTGAACTTTTTCAAGGAATACGGTGTTTCGCACTTCCGCAAGGCTGTCGAGTTGATTGGAGTGATGATTCTGTTTGGTATCTATGGCTCGTTCGACATTGGCTCTGGCGTACTGGAAGAATACTGTGCAACTGCAGACTTTGACTGTGACAAGGATCCTGATCAGATTCCCGCCAATATCACGTCACTTGCTGCTTACAGCGAAAAATCCCAGAGTTACGGTATCGCCTCGTTCGCTGTGTTGTTCCTGGGTGCCTGTTGGTTGATGGCTCCCTTCGTTTTCAACACGGACGGCTTGGTTCTCCAAAAGTCCAAGGTAGATATCGGAAACTGGTTCGCTTGGATGATGCGCGCACAGCACAAGGATGATGGTAACGATCAAGAAACTGGCAAGGGTGCCAGTAGTGCTGCTTTAATACAGCCAAAAGATGGATGGGACGATTGGTGGAAATCCGATGTTGACTTGATGGTACCTCTAGGCCCAATGGGCCGTATCACATACTGTATTCGTGAGCTGCGTCACCCGTTGGCGATGTACTACGTCTTTCTGACGGAATTTACCCTTCCGTGGTTTGCTCTCCTGTTTGGTGCGATGGGTGCTACATGGGTGCTGCTCTGGTTCGGAAACCGTGTGCACCACTGTGTATCAAAGCACCGCAAACTGAACTCGCTCACGATTCAAGGAATCATGTACATGGTGTGCGTTATTGGAGGTATCCTGTTGATTCCACTGATTTTTGGAGGCATAGGCGGCTGGTCAGTGCTCAAGTGCTTTACATTCTCGATTGCAATGATCTTGGGTTTCAACTCGATCGTGCAGTATGCTTTGGCGTTCAACGGAGCCTTTGGAATGGAGGTGGCGATGTGGAGCCCCATGATGGCTCTCGGTTTCCTCATGGATATGCTCGTCGGTTTGTTCCTGGTCATTCCGTTGTTCCTGCTGTCTCTGCTGCCGTTCATGCGTATCCTCCAGACCCGCGCAATGTACAACGGTGGTTTCTCGCGTGCCTTGAGCTCTGGCTCGGAAGTGGCGGCATCTTTGGTCATTCTGCTTGGTCTGATGGGTGGCTTCATCCATGGTTTCATGACGTCGTTCCTATACACGCTCGGATACATCAACGACCCCGACGAAAACTTCATGAACCGATCGTTCTACTACTTCGTGACGACAAAGCTGCCAAACAATGGATCAGAGATGCTGAGCTACATGGAGAACGGCTATCTGAAGATTACCTGCTCGGCCATGAGTATTGTTGCTGTTCTACTCTCGCTACTGATCGGTCGCGTCCTAGGGCGACGTATCAACATGGCTATTGGTGGCAGTTTGATATTCATTTCGCTTGGACTCAACTTCATCCCAAGCACGTCGATCATTATCGTCTCATGTGGAATGGCAGCGATGGGCTCCGCTATGATGGCGATGAACTATTTGTTGTGGAGCTACGAGATCTGCACGAAGGGGTGGCGAGGAAAGAGTATCACTATTTTCTTGATGGGCTCTATGATCGGTTGGTTTGTACACTCGCTGCTGATGGCTAATACGAACGCTACAACGATCTCAGAAGACTGGGATAATAAGCCTACGAATATGTGGCGCTTCCAGCCCTTGTTTGTGCAACCGGAGCTGATTCTCGCGTTTTTCGGCGTCTTGTGGTTCGTGCCTGAAAGCCCGGTGTGGCTTCTTGCACACAAGCAGGAAGAGCCGGCTCGCGCTGTGCTCATCCGCCTGCGTCGGCGCCAAAATGTGAACCCCGAGATTGTGCTTATTCAAGCTGAGTTGGCCCAGAAGACCAGGGAAAACCACCTCATGTTCCGTCTGTCTATCGTATTCGCGCTCCAAGCTGTGTTCGGTCTCGTTATGTCACAGACGTTGTTGATTCGTCGGACGCTTCAGGTGAACGCGGACGATAGTGGAAATGCCAACAACTACTGGGAAGTGTACTTTGCACTATGCTGCGCCACCGGTTTCGCGTTTGGTAGCTTCTTGGTGGACAATGTGCGTCGCAAAACGATCCTGAAGGAGTTTTTGCCATTTGTATCGTTGATGGCGTTCACATGTGGCGTGATCGGTGCCGTATCGGCGGCTGATGGTGGTCTCGTGCAGGCGTTGTTGTGCCTGCTCTACATCTCAGCAGGTTTGAGCCTCATGAGTGTCACTTGGTTGTCTGCGCTTGAAATGTTCCCGGCATCTCGTCGGCCACTCTACTGGACGCTGTCGCTGTGCGTCTACTACTTCGTCCAGATTGTGGTGTATTTCTTGAATCCGTCGTTCTCGCTGTCACACTTCATTCTATCTGCTTGTTGCGCCATCCTTACGTTCGTGCTGTTCATGTTCTGCGCTAGCACGAAACTGGGTGCGATCCAGACTAAGGCTGAGAAGAAGTATCAGAGATCCATGCTCGAGTCGGCACCCGAGATGATAGAGGCGGTTGAGCACGAGCACGATGTGGATGACTTGCACAAGCAGCAGACACGCATTGCGCAGACGTCGGCGATGAACCGTTCAGCAGGCGTTGCCACGAATCCAGCGGCTTCGGCTGCGAACGTTAACTTTGGCATTTCGGCAGCCACCACCCGCGGCTTTGGATACAGCGGGCCTCCAACCAGCAGTGCAGCTTCGCATGCTCGAAACAACGCTACGCAATTCGGCTTTAGTGGAGTCAATGTCGACGAGTCTTCCCGTCGTAGTTCGACTGCCCTCGAAGCCAGGGACCACTTCAGCTTCCATCGTCTCGGGAGCGTGGAGGAACCGTCTCCCAGTGGGCCACAGCTTCAGTATGGATTGAGCACTGGGATCAGCGAGGCATCGTCCACGGACTTGTCCGCTACGGCTGCTGAGCGCCGCAGACAGGTGACGTCGCAATTGTCGTCCAGCTTCGACTTCGAAGCGGAATTCGAAGCCGAGCACATCGAGGACTTGCGTCAGGGCCAAATCGGCTACCCACGCGGCCAACCGCGCTCCGTTTCGTTTTTGCAGTCACAGCGATACCCGGATGCCGACTTGCATGCCGAGACCCAGTCAGTTCGGCTGTAGATAGAACGGATATAGCGTTGCGACGTGCAGGTAAAGACAACAATACATGTTTCGTTATTATTTATTCGGCGTTGGCAAGTGGTAATGACAAGCAGGAGAGGACACTTCGGATGCTCGAAGATCTGCGGTCAGCCAGCCCAGCTACTTTTACCGCGGCTGCCGTCCAAGAAAATCTCCGGACCAGCTTCTCGCTGCGCGACCAGCCTGTCAAACTTTCACCATGGAACGATCAGAGATGTGGATAGGACGAGGCGCCGTGCTCAATCCAAGATATTGCCCGCATTGCAACACGACAAATAGCGCGACAATATTCAAGACGTGCATGGATTTTTCCTCTGTCGCCACATTTGCAACCGCTTTCTCAATTTCATCACTTCTAATGTTGGCAACATGGAGACAAAAAGCACCGGCATCTGTTCTATCGCCACTTTGCCAAACTCTATCCACAATTTCCACAACGCTGCGACCAGCTGGACGGCAAACAGTAAAAACCGGCTCAGGGAGCTTGCACCCCAGCTGCCAATTCCGCAGCCATTCCAGCCGTTACGGGCGGATAAGACAGGCGCTCCGCCTCTTTTCATTCGTTTTGTGGGGTAGTTTCGCATTCTCCCCTTGCGCGCAAGTTCGTGAGCATTTTCGTTTCGCAAGAGATCCCATGACTCGATCAGTGTTGTTGCTAGTGTGTGTATTTGCGCTCTTTGATGCAACTCAAGGCAACTTTGAGGCATTTGCTGCTAGTTCGTCCTCAGAATGTTGCAGTACGTGCATTGGCAAGACGGCAGATGCTGCTTATACATACGACCCCGTCGTCTTCTCTCAATGTTCCAACGTTACCGGTGGTGTCTGCTGTTTCGACTGCGGTAGTTTGGGTGACCCAAGTTATGGCGACACAATCTCCTATGGAGATGATGGTGTCACGGCTGAAGTCAAGGCGGGCACGTACATTTCATTCACGTGGAGTGGGGTGTCCAACGTGACGTACATTTCACTCAAGACCGGGCAGAAGAAGACGGTGACTCCGACCGTATCCGACACTGCAGCGACCAAGAAATCCGACACTTTTCTCATTTGTGCCAAGTCTGCAGGCACCATCTACTTTATCCGAGGATGGGGTACAGATACCTGTCGAGAGGCGTCACCGGAATACTCTGTCACTGTGGAAGCGAGTGATTCAAGCACCAACACTTGCGATGCAGCCACCGCGAGCGATGTAAGTGATACAGCGACTTCAACTTCTAGCGCCAAAGGTGCCGGTTCTAGTTCGGTGCCAGCCGATGATACAGTGGACAGTTGCAACGCACAAGAGGATGGGGTACAGATACCTGTCGTGAGGCCTCTCAGGAACATTCGATCACAGTTACCGCGAGTGACTCAAGCACTAGCACGTGCGATGCTAGTGATGTGACAGTGACCGCGTCGTCTAGTACGGGAGGCTCAAGTTCCATTGAAGCGGACGATACAGTGGATAGTTGCAATGCACAACGAGCTAGTGTTCAAACGAGCTAGTGTGCTGGTAGTCGACGGCACACAGACTTGTGTCTGTGTCTCCGACTGGACCAATCCCCCGGAATGTGATCAGTGGCCGGTGTGGAAGTGGTAGTCGACGGGAAACGCACTTGTGTCTGTGTTTCGGACTGGACCAATCCCCCGGAATGTGACCAGTGGCCGGTGTGGAAATGGCTCGTTACTGTTGGTGGTGGCGTGGCAGCACTGTCGCCGCATTATTCTCGATTATCATCTCGGTTCGAGCATTCCTTGCTAGTCGCAAGAAGAATGAGGAGAAATATCATGAAAATGTCTCTCAGATAACACCAAAGAGTGATGTGGCGACGCTGGAGGTGACACCCGACAGCAATTACCATGGAAATGCCATGATGGTTCCGACCAAATACGACCCTCAGGCAGACCGCACATCTGGAGTCCCTCGGAAGCCAGTCGACAACGAATTCACGCTCTGAGCAGCCCGGGCTTCAAATACTTATAACGTTTACGCGCGGTGAAACCCTGCCAACAGGAGTGAGGTCACATAGCTTTTTATCCCTGAAATGCCAATGTGGAAAAATAGCGTACCACCTCACATGCAATATATCCCATATCCTTTGACGATCTCAAGTTGTCACCGTCGGTAAACCAATTTCTACTGCTGCTTGTAGTTTGTTCTTGTGTCGACGGTAAAGTTAGTTGTATAGAGTAGGATTTATCCGATTCAAAACATCTGATAATTCTGTTTACTTTGAAACTTGGTAGATTCTGACCGCTAAAAGCAATGTTTCACGCCAAACCTTCATAACAAGTCCAGTTTTCAGTAATATCAAGGACTATAATGACTATCGACTAGTGTCTTGCTGTACTGAGCTGAATGAGCTGAAGAAGCTTTATCTACAGAGTTCCGTACACGGTGTCGGAAATGACGACACCTTGTGCGAATTGACACTCAAACAATTGACAACTGCGATTTGCAACGTAGTCAAACAGATTGACGTATCTCGAGCAAATTGCCCTGAGTCAGCGATTTTTGATGTTAGATGCAAACCCAATTTTACGATAGACCATCAATTACTGCTTACTGTTGACGCAATCCAATACTATCGAATGGAAAGCACTATTCAAGATTTCACTTAACTCACAGTTCGATATCCCAAAGAGCTCATCAAATTCAGAGAGGAGAGAGAGAGGGATCAACGAGCACCGCAAGGGTTGTTGAGCTTTGCTGCTCATGCAATCGACTAATCGCAAATCGTAAGTCGAAATCTAGAATTTTGGATCTGGATTGAAGCGATACGGTACCCCCACTGCTTTCGATTCTGGAGAATCGCCAGTACCGAAGTCGAATTTTGTCTTTTAAGTTTACCAATGGACAAACCATTTCCCAAACCTCAGGGAAAGGCTCTCACGATAGTCTGCCATCACCAGACACCATCGTCATTTCGACAAGGCATCCGCCTCTTTTTATCCTGTCGTAGTGATTTTGCATTCGTACATTCGTACGCAAGACGGTCGTGTATGTAATTGTGCCCATGCGTCATTTCTCTACTTGCAAGGAAGGAGCCAGGATGATCCGCCGGTCGGTGGTATTGGCACTTTACCTACTCGTATCCGCCGTGACTCTCGATGTGACGTATGCTAATTGGGAGGCGGTCGCTGCCAGTTCGTCCTCAGAGTGTTGTAACACTTGTATTGGTAAAACATCCTCTGTTCCCTACAGCTATGACCCCGTCGTGTTCAACGACTGCACGAAGGTTACAGGAGGTGTTTGTTGCTTCGATTGCGGAAGTATGGGAGATCCTCAATACGGCGACACGGTCTCCTATGGAGATGACGGTGTAACAGCGGTGGTCAAGGCTGGATCCTACATCTCGTTCACCTGGAGTGGTGTGCAAAACGTCACGTATGTATCACTCAAGACTGGACAGAAGAAAACCGTGACCCCTACTAGTTCAGATGCGGCTGCGGAGAAGAAGTCCGACACATTTCTAATCTGTGCTAAGGCGGCAGGTACTATTTACTTTCGAGGCTGGGGAAGCGACAGTTGTCGTGAGGCATCGCCAGAACACACAGTGACTGTGGAGGCGGGCGATTCCAGTGCTAGTACGTGCGATGCAAGTGATGTTCAGGTGACTACGCCAACTTCAAGTTCTGGTAGTACAAGTACAGGTTCGAGTTCCGTGGCGGCTGATGAGACCGTGGACAGTTGCAACGCCCAGCGAGCAAGTGTTCAAGTTGTCGACGGTGTACAAACCTGTGTGTGCGTGTCGGACTGGACGAATCCACCCGAATGCGATCGGTGGCCTGTGTGGAAATGGCTCGTGACAATTGGTGGTGGTCTTGCTACATTATTCTCCATTGCTCTCTCGGTTCGCGCATTCGCTCAAAGTCGCAAGAAAAAGCAAGAAGAGGAAGAAAACTACCAAATGAGCTTAGCTCCGAAGAAACACGAAGAGGAATATAAAGAGAACTTGGCCCCGATGGGAACGAAGAGTGATGTCGGTCCACTGGACTTGACACCCGAGAGTGGATACCACGGCGCAGCTATGACCCCGTCCAAGGAGGCGGAGCGTACACCCGGTGGTACCCGAAAACCAGATGAGCGATTGTTCTCGCTTTGAGCAGAGCGAAATTCTTCATTAAAATAAATTTATAACACGGTGAGGACCGATGCAATTCGATTGAATCCTCTAGCTTCGATTTATCGTCGCCTTGGAAGTTCGCGTTGATTTTTGATGCAGCAGCATAGAACATATTTATAATAATCTAGTTTCATTTCATTTTTGTAAAGATAAACTTCATAAATCAACGAAGAATATACCTGGAGCGAGAAAATTTGAGTGATAATGTCATCTCTTCAAATGCAAGTGCATGTGTACTGAATACTCAACAATCGTGGACTTTGAAAGTTACGACGTCCGCGACTACAACCTGAAATTTCTGTAAAGTGAACTTACGAAGTGCTTGTAAACATGCAATTGTGTATTGACATGGCCAGGTTACGTCTTGCATTTAGCACAGAACGAAAGCAAACGCACTTGCGATGGTCATTAAAACCGCCGCTCCCGGCAGCATCGTTTTTACTGCCGAGTTCGGATTCGATCCCGAAGATGAGGATGAGGAGTCTGACCTCAGCGATGACGCAGTAGATCCACCAGTAGACGAGTCACCAACATCCACGGATGAAGCTTGTAAGGACGACCCATCAAAAGAAGACGCTGTGGTTGACGAGCTACTAGCATCGTTTCCATTGGTCGACGAACTTGTGGTAGCGTTAGATTTCCCGGACGAACCCGATGCAGTACCGGCGGTCGACCCAGCAGCGTTCGTACTACCATTAGAGGACCCCGTCGTAGTACCGGTGGTCGCTCCATTGGTATCACTTGTGGTTGATCCCGGGGTAGTAGCACCCGTCGTGGTTGATCCAGTCGCAGTAGTCGAAGCTGACCCAGAAGGAGTGTTTGCACCATTTGCTGCAGTAGATCCCGTTGCAGTAGTTGAAGTTGATCCAGTAGCTGTGGTCGAACCGGTCGCTGGGTTAGTAGATGACCCAGTAGCGGTGTTGCCGTTAGTCACTGTGGGCGAGCCTGATGTGGTGGAAGAAGTCGAATCGGTAGTTGATGTAGTCGACCCGGGGCAGACCATTGTCTCGCCATTGCACATCTGGCCACTGGAGCAGTCACTCAGAGTATATTGACAACTCGTCGAGCAAATCTGCGCTGTGGCAGAAGTATCCGTGGTGCACACGCAACTCTGACCACATTCGGACATGCTGTTGCTATCAAATACACGGTTGCACAGGGTGTTACAGTCTTCAGAAGTTGAGGCACCACCATTGGCAGTGCAAACCCGACGAGCGCAGTTGCCTTGTGTGGACTGAAGGAATCGACCAGTTGAGCCCTCGACAGGGACAGTCGCCAACATCAGCAGGATCGAGACGGCAGGAATGATGCGAGCCATGATGACAGGAGATAGATGCTTGATGAGAGACTTGGTTCTGAGAAGGGAGACTGGGTGTCAACTCCAGTAGAAATTGGGAAGTGAGAATCAGGAAGATCTGGTTTGAGTTGGTAACTGAGGCAGAGCAACGAGAGGGAACGCTATACCGAACGGCTGGATGGCAAAGCCTTGGTATCTTGGTAACCCATATGATATCCTGTGTCCTTATTAACATTGCGCGAGTGGAAAAAATGCCAACAGATGCGAACATGTCTAGTGATTTTGATTTTGGAGGATGCCAGTTGGCTACTTGGCACAATGAGCCATGTCTCAACTGCACTTGCCCTAGCGACGACACTATACCTCCATTTCCAGCTGTGGTAAGCCTCACAGGAATCCTGTGACAGGATAGTCGCTGGTATCGCAAAAATACTCTGAAAATTATGTCCGATGAGGATAAATTTTCAAAGCAACAAGACTAGGTCGCTGCTATTGTAAAGAAGATGAGCAGAATGATATCAAGTCCATCGTTGCAACGAATACAAACAACGCACTTGCAGCCTCAGGCTCCAGGTACACCTTCTCCACTTCAAAATCTTCGTGATGAAACGGGATCTCGATCGGCATCTTGGCCAGCAGACTAGGTCTCATGCAAAGGAATCTTAAAATTTTATGCCAATTTTGGGAAGCAAATAACCCCTGTTTATGGCACATTCAGCACTCACTATCGTCGATTTCTCCACCGCACAGGCATAAGACTTTCGCAGAAATCCTGAAAGCGCTTACACGCTCCAGCCCCTTAGGAGAATTCAAAGACAAAACCCAGACGCATTCGGGATTTGCTACGTCCAACTATTTCTTACAAACCGAACTGGTGTGGTATTCTAGACACTCCTTGATGAAATCACATTTAATAAGTGCGTTGCAAGTTGATAAGCCAATAACCGGGAATCGACACATCTTCTTCTCAAGTAACCCCGACAAAATGAACCACAATAGAGATAAGAGACGTCTTATATCTCCTTTTGTATCGTGTTTTTATCATTTGTACGAAGCTTTGACAAACTAAGAAACTACACGACAGAAATTGCAGCCGAACTAACGGAATTTTGCTTGAAGCAATAACTAAGATCACCTGTCCATACATACAAAGGGCTCTAATAACGTATAAAGGATGGGGACTGCCAGCACAGTGCATTTCCAGTAGTAATCGTCCTTACGCGAGAAATAGGACATTTATAATGCAATTATGACTATAACCGCTTTGATGCTCGACAGCAATCCAGCGGCGTGCTTCCAGTAGAGGTGACGAGTGTGACATCTATCACACGTCTCGCAACCACGTGGACTTTAAAATCACTAGCTGAAGGTGAAATTATCTCCGAGTGATTAAGAGAGTAATCGCCTACCCGGCGTAACAACACTTCTAGGGAATTAAGAAATACTCTAGTATAAAATAAGGCTTCGAGGACGTAAAATCACCGTCGAGGAGACCAAGCACTTAGGCTTCTTAACTCCCCGTCTGAGGAGGATATGATGAACAACAATTAGCGTTAGATGGAAGATCATGTAGTGTTTCAAAAGTAAATAAGCGGAGAACGAAAATCCCCCTGGTACGCTGGTAGGATCACTACAAGCCTACATTACACACTGGAGCAGTGTTAAGGAAGGCGCTGCAAAGCCAACAATCCAGGGTGCATAAGTAGAAGTAAGGTGGTCGACTCAATTCCACTTAACTACTATGTGCGACAACGCTTCCCTTACCGAGAAGCCCGCAAAACACCCAACTCTGGTTTTCGTACATCCCTGCAAATTTAATTTCTAATCACGTTACTCCAGATGAAACCCGATGCGTCGAAGTTCGACTGTCGAACCAAACACATTTATGAGATCATTTGGGCGGCCATAGTGCTAGATATGCGTACGTTGAATGCGACGCAACTTCTCAGTCTACATGATCGGGCACTCGTCAAAAAACGAGCAGATCTATTGCTACACAAATGCTCTTATGGCGAGCAAGTGCTATTCAAACTGAGCGGCATGGTGCTCGTAAATGATCACATCAGACCAGTTTTGCTCAGTCAAAACTAGCCGTGTGCACCGCAAGCTCGACACAATGTGTATGTACATCAGTGAAGAAGCAGCTTACCGAATGGAACTTGCAGCTTCGATAACTTCCATGAACTCTAATTCGCCATAACTACTGGAAGCAAGCCAGTGCACGTCAAGTACCAACGACGCACTCAAGCGTACATTTTGACGATACAACTGGGTAATGGTTAGGCACACATAGACGAAGTAAGGTACAATCGACGACATTACTGCACGTTGCGATAAATCATGCCAAGAAAACAAGGCGAACTGTGCAACCTGTTCAAGAATCATTTGACATGATATCACTTATAATGCTGCTGCCTGCTTTATCACAAGCAACCGCGACAAGACTACACTGATAAAGAAAAATTGATCCAACGGCACAAGCCGTATTTGGCGTTACAAGGCTCCGAGGATACATCTTTCTGCACCCGTATATTATCACCATTCTCAATTTCGTTCTGTTCATCTTCTCCAAAACTTTTGAAGCTTGTCACTGCAGGAAGATCACCGCCCCTGTTGGCGCACGATACCACCTGCGACACCCATTCTCAATTTCGTTCTGTTCATCTTTTCCAAAACTTTTGAAGCTTGTCATTGCAGGAAGATCACCGCCCCTGTTGACGCACGATACCACCTGCGACATATGTACCACGCCAGCATGGCCTCCACCAATGATAAGAGATTGGTGCGTTGTTCTCCAGCAAATGGGCGTTTCAGCGCGAAGCTTCAAGGGACAGTTTTTTCATACGTGTGATGTTCTCATCGTCAACAGTTATATCACCTGGTGGAGTGAAAGCGTGGATCTCGATACTTTTTGTCTTGTCATCTGGTGGACTGAAAGCGGAGATACATTCGTGCTTATCAGGCGAGGCATTATGCTACTTCGAAGTAGTCATCCCATCTTGAGGTACGGAAACAAGCCAGTGCACAGACTCGCTTCAAGAGGCTGTCGTTCACATTGTGCTGAGGTGAATCTATTCAACGCTGCTAAAGACGATACCCCGCTTCACACGATATACTCGATTCTCCAAATTGTACTCGTGTTTGTATGCAATCAAAACTCGGAAAATGATTTTATGGAACTGAAATTTTATACTAATTTCACTATGCACAAACATCCAGAATTCAAATCCAAACGTTGACCGGCACAACTTGGGTTCGTCAAGGTTTATGGACCAAGGTCGACATAAAAACAAGATTACGAGATGCTGGCAACGTACGTCTGCCATCGCTGAGTGCTTCATATACATGTATTTCGGTACGTAGAAATCCCATATAAAAATGGGTATTGGGCACTTTAGTTTGAGCATGCTAGCCATCGTTTATAGCCATCGACATCGAGATTGTTACATCTATGATGATGGACGTACTAACATGTACTCGTACTTCATTAAACGTAAGTGGTAGTGCTTCCTAAATTATCGGCTTCCGCTCATCATCACATCTCATTCGATGAGAGTGTACATTTTGGGTACCGTGCTATACCGCAAATTCAGCGAACCCAGAACACCCTGTCATGATGAACCCGTTCGTTGCATGAGCGCCAACACTATATTACACGTGTTCCTTAACAATATGCCTTCCTCAAGTCATTCAATTCGATAGGGCTGTTTTCTACAATCAGCGATTCGCTGTTTAAGTGCTTGTCGACTGAGCTGCATCAACGTGCAACAATCAACAGCTCTTGCCGATCACAGAGAATTCTCCACTGACAATTCGATGTTGGCAATTTGTCAACACCTGCGACTGCATCGCGCATTCCGATTCATGTATTTCTTGTTTGCATCGATTCTCTCCAACTGGAATCAAAAAAGGAAAACTTTACACTCCAAAGATCCAACTTTGAATGTCCATGTCTATTATCGTGCAACACTCTTTGTCGTCGCCTTACACTTCCTTCCCCATCCCAACCAGTGGTCTGTAGCGCTTGCCTCGCCTTTTACCCAGAGTTCAGGTGTAATCGTACTTATTCGAATCCACAGGCACTGAAAACTAAGAAAAACCTAAAAACGACGTACCCCCCTTTGTACAGGCCTCACTCCCAGATTCGCCTTGGCCTGCTTAGCTGAAAAAACAGATAATGATGGCGCTATCCGATCGTCCAACCCGAAAAGCCAAACGAACGGACGTCGACTACGCCGTTCTGTCATCAGGTCAACAGATCCCTGAGTATTCGGAAGAAGATGACTCGGAAGATGAAAGTTACGGCTCAAACTACAAGAAGAAACGCCGCAAACAAGCGGCCGAGTGTTTTATCTGCCACCGGCCGCCCAGAACCTACAGAAATACCATGCTACAATGTGACAGCTGTTCGAGATTGTAGGTCACAATCTCTTATTTACTACTTCGAAGTAGTTTAAAAGTTCACTAAACAAAATTATTATAATGTGTATTTGCATATTTATCATTGTGTATGCAGGTACCATGCTGCTTGTGGCAAGCCTTTCCAGTCGACATCCATTCTAGGCAACACAAGTTGCTATGAGTGTCTTCAAGAAGCCAAGGTGGACTCTTTGAGTGCTCTGCCTCGCAAGACACTCGACTCTATCAATGATTTTGTCAAAGTACTCAAGAAAGCCAAGAAAATTGTCGTCATTGCTGGAGCAGGCATCAGTGTTTCTTGTGGTATTCCAGACTTCCGTTCTAAGGACGGAATCTATGCCATGGCACGCAACATGGATGTAGTGTTGCCAGAACCAGAGTGTTTGTTCCAAATCGACTATTTCAGAGAAGACCCGGCGCCATTTTTTGAGGTGGTGCGCAATGCTTTTGCCAATTCACCTAAGCCGTCACCGACACATTGGTTTTTGAGACTCTTACAGGACAAGAAGAAGTTGCTGCGTGTGTATACACAAAATATTGATGGGTTGGAAGAAGCAGCAGGAGTGACAAGGTGCATTCCTTGCCACGGTAGTTTTGCCTATTCGGCATGCATGCGCTGCAATAAGCGCGTGCCGACGAGCACTTTGATGCCCGTAATTCAGGCGGGAATCATTCCTTCATGCTCAGAACCAAACTGCCGCGGTGTACTGAAGCCGGAGATCACGTTTTTTGGAGAAATTCTAGATGATAAAGTGAGCACGACCATCACAAAAGATCGTTTACAAGCTGATTTGCTTATTGTCATGGGAACGTCGCTAAAGGTTGCACCAGTCATGGAGATCCCAGGATATTTACCCTCTCATATCCCTCAAGTGGTGATCAATAAGACGTTGCTGAAGAAAAAGAAATTGAAGTCGAAAAAGCTGTCGACTGGAGGGACAATGAGTCGGATTAGTAAGAAAAAGGGTGGCAAGGACGACGCCGATGATGAAGAGGAATTCGATATGTCGCTATTGGGTGACTGTGACGATATTACCCGCTACATTTGTGCCCAAGCTGGTTGGGATTTGGATCCGAAGGCTATTAAAGCAGCAAAAATGAAGCCTCTCGTTCATAGTAGCCAGGTAATTTCGCATCAGGATTTAATTGGCAAGCGTGTCTACTGCTTTGGAGAGTGCCAGTGCAAAAACAAACTTGCTGCTGGTATGAACGATGATGACGAAGATGAAGATGAAGCCGAGGAGGAAGAAGAGCTCGAGGATGATATCGTGTGGTACGTTGACAATATTCGTTCAAGTTGCTGCTTATCTAATGCCCTCTATGGCGTGTCTATACAGCAATCGTTGCGAACAACAAATCGATACAGACGCAGAGCCTGGCTCGGGATGCAAAACTGTCCATTACCGCTGCAAGTACGTACAACATTTTAAATTCTTTTAGTCGCGTGTGAGGGCCGAACTGATTGGGATATTTATTTACTGTGTTCTAGTGATTGCTTCGACTACGATCTGTGCGGAGATTGCTATCCCAAGAGGAGATACAAGCACAAGGGAGGCAGACATCGGTTCACGCAGTGCTTATAGAGTGTCAGAATTATCCTTGAAGCAATGTTACTTCTAATAACCGTGGTGATAGATAGTCTGTGCGGATTTCAAATGTGCATTTTAAACATATTAAAGTCGTCGATCCCATCAGGTGT
Source organism: Phytophthora litchii (assembly GCA_002812785.1). NCBI lineage: Eukaryota > Oomycota > Peronosporomycetes > Peronosporales > Peronosporaceae > Phytophthora > Phytophthora litchii. The sequence goes on along the minus strand of PCFV01000205.1, from coordinate 5,200 downwards.
GAGTGATCTTTCAAGGTAATATCATTTTGATCACACATTGCGTCAAACCAACAAGGTACAGGTGTGTTTGCTGTTGTCCGGAGACGCGGGATTGACGCTAGTTCAATGTTCATTCAAAGAATTTTCGTTTTTAGCTTCGTTTTCCGCTCATCGCTTTTACTGTGCAGTCTGGAATAAACTCTGTACCAGTCCACCAATGGATCCGTTGAACGCTGGAGTTGGAGTCAAGTAACGCGTTGCAAGTGAACCTCAAGTCACGTTTAGCTACACTTCCACATCTCTGCATGTTCTCGCCAAGTGTTCATTCGAAAAAATACCTCACAAGCATGAATGGGCTCGTCACATCGTTCCTACTCGTCTTCGTCTTCTTTCGAATTCGTCGAACTCAACACAAAGCTATGAAACTAAACCTCTCCAGCGTGCCTCCACAATGCCAATATCGATAATGGCTCAAACTTCTCCCATCCAAGCCACGTTACCACCTTTCAGCACATTGTACCTGATAATTCACTCGGCGCAAAATATACAATTCAAATCAAATCGTGCGTACTGCAAGACGTTCGTGGCAAACACACCGATGGTGGAGAATACAATGTTTGCTCGTCTCTCAAACAACCAATTCCAGTCTTTCAAGACCGACATCGTAGAGGTGGATAATAGTAATCCTGTGTGGAACGCCAAGTATGAGATTCGCATCAACGACCCAACGGTGGAGGTGATTTCCATTCTTGTGAAAGACCAACAACTACTGAGCTCCCCAATCGTTGGAGTCTGTGTAATCAGTCTCAAAAGTCTGATCGATGCCGGAGTTGTGGATCAGTGGTTTGCGCTGCGTAAGGGTCAATTCCAGACTGGTCACGTTCGACTTCAGATGCTACTCAAGAAGATCGAGCAACCGTCCATTCCACCCAGATACCAGACTAGCTATTCTACTCAATCTGTATTAACTCAGTTTGACCAGCGATCCCGTGTTAAAACACTGGATGGTGATTATCATCATCAACATGAAGAATACCGGCGTCTGCGTGAACAGAAGCACCTTAAAAGAAAACAAAAAAGCTGTCAGAAAAAAGAGGAGCACCAACAACAAATTACTGAGAAAGAGAGGAGTTCCAGGAGCAGTGAAACAAACGTAGGTGACAACCAAGCAGAAATATCGGATGAAAAGCTCGTTCTCGACGTGGCTCAAGGTCAATTAGAGGGTGACAACAACAAGAAGTCTCACGAACATAAGGCACGCTCCGATAGAAGTGGAAGTACCCAATCACTACAAAGCCATGGCTCCAACAAAAGTACCAACAGCAACCATCTCAGTTGCAAACAGATCGACAGAGTACACACTACACAACAAGCCCATTCGCTGTCTCCTGAAGTGTTGAGCGGTATGAAAAAATGTACCCTTGACAGCGACTTGTACGGCTTGTTAGCAGGGTCAGATCAAGTAGATCAAGTCATTACTTATGCAACAAGAGAATCAATTCACACACCAACGAAGGGAAAATCGATCAAGACCTTACCAGAGAGGAGTCTCAGTTGCCCCATCAACGAAAGTGATGCCGAATTCGGTCATAAAGCGACCGAGATTGACAATCAAGCTTCACCGACCTCACCACTACGTCACCACAAAGAGAAGCATCAACGCAAGAAACATCGTGAAAAGAGGTCGACAGCACACAAGGTGAAGAAGCAGACCAGCAAGTATGACACAGGTTCGATCTCCGACTCGGAATTGTCATCGTCACTATCATCCTCTTCATCGGATTCGCACTACCGACGTCACAAACATAAAAAACGCCATTCGCACCGACATCGCAAGCATCGTACACATGAACCTTTCCCGGTAACTCAACCCACGTACACACCAGCTCCAATTGGCGTTCTTCCCCCTCCACAAGCACCTCCAAACGGAAATGGTATGGGGAAGTTGGTGAATGTCGCGTCTCGGGTTGCATCAATAGCTCTGCTCGGCGCCGATGTTACGAAAGCGTTCTCGAAGTCGTCAAATGGTTCGACAGGAGTTGATGTTGTTGCGAACATAGCTCTTGGTGGTATTCCCATTGTAGCCGATAGTGATAGCTTTGATTTCACGGAGCTTGCGAGTTGAGAAGGAATAAGGAAATATAGGTGAACGACAAACTCCATGCTAAGAACGTGAGCTATGACATTAGAGTTGCGATGAATAACTTTGTTTATTTCACAAACCGTTTAAAAGCAAAACGAACGCATCAGTTCCGCATTGGTTTGCTCGTTGGTGGTTTGCCCAAGATATTGGGGAATAGCGGGCTGGTCAGGTTCATCGAACCCAACTCCATCCGGGCCGTAGTCTTGGTACATCGGTTGTTGTGGACACGGCGTTGTTGAGTTATCGCCATCCTTGACAATTCCGTTGCGAGCTGGTCGACTTGTCTGATTCTCGTGTTGCGCCTCACTATCTTGCACACTATTAAGCTGCTCTGGAGTCCAGTGCTGCTGTGCCACATACGGAGACACGGAATCAATGTTACGCGACTCAGCGTAACTAAGCTTGTGCGGATACGATATACCTGACGATTGTGTCGACGCACGCGATCCCTCGCGTTCCGCTAGTTTAGCGCGAGCACGAGCTTTTCTCGACTTTTTCTTCTTGAGTTTGCGTCGAAGGCGTTCCTCTTCAGATGAAGACAAGTAGGAGGATGATGAGGACAGTGATGATGAGGAATAACTGCTCTCATAGTTACGTCGAGACTTGGCATGTTTTCGTTTGGACCTGTATTTCCGTTCCTTCTCTTGTTTCTTAGCCCTTTCAGCTCTGCGACGTCGTCGACGACGGCGTTCATCTTCAGAAGAAGATGGTGATCCATCCGCTGGACTTGGTGGAAATGTTAACGTGATAGGGATGTCAGTATCTTGTTGGTTTTGGTTGTGGCTCGATTCGCTTCTAGATGACACAGATCCCTGCTTGGAGCTTTTCTTCTCAGGCGTATTTTTAATTCTTGATGAACCTTTGCGATACCCCCTTGAAGACGCTGAACTCGAGTCAGAAGACTCATCGTCGTTGTATAATCGCCGTTTAGAATGCTTTTTTCGGCGATTTCGTTTTTTATCATCACGCTCTTTACGGCGACGACGCACGTACACTGGTGACGCTGATCCAGAAGATTCCGAAGTTGGTAGTGCATTCTGCACGACTTGATTGAGCTCATCAACTGATAATCGGATCGTTCCGAAACCAGTTGTAGGTTGATCAGGAAAATCATCAGCGTTGACTGTATAGCCGCTGGAAATACCGGAATTTACTGCACGCCCCTTGTTTTCTTGCAAACTCAAATTTGACATCATTGGAGTTGCAACAATCTCATCTTTCTTTACACCACGATACTTGAAACTCGCTGGCAATTCTGAATCTGAGTCTTCGTTCTTTTTGCCTCCTCGGTTCTTGAAACTTTGCGGTAATTCGGAATCCGAAATTTGCTGTCCCTCCTGTTGCATTTCCATTTTTCTCTCTCGCCATTTTTCTTCTCTTTCAATTTGCTGTTCCAGTCCAGCATGGTTGATTGCGTTTTCCTCCATCCTTTTCCACTTTTCTTGCTGTTGCATCTCCAACTCTCGTCTTTGAGCTTCTTCCAGCTCTCGATGTTCTTGCATTAATCTCTGTATCGTTTCTTCACTAGCTTGAGAATATCGACGTTCGGGAACTGGCACTTGCACATTTTCTTGCAGACAAATTTGCAGTCGAATTTGCCCACTTATTTTGTCATTCTTGTACAGAGGAAACCACTCATCAGTAGTTTGCCCAAGTTGAAGCTGCCGTAAGTGAACGACACACGCCCCGATAGCCGGACTGTATAACAGAACGTGGTTCTTGACTCGGATCGTTAAAATTTCCGCATTGGGGTTCTGGACGTTCAAGTGGAACTTTTCGTTCCACTCAGGGCAATCTTTTCTTGCACTCATCTGCACTTTTGTATGAAAAGTTTGGTGACTGTTGCCTTGCTTCTTATCTCCAACAAGGGATTTCCCATGTCCAAACCCCCCGATAATAGGGGTGTCTCCTAAATACAGTTTGCAATAGGAACCTTGAGCCAAAGCGGGTAGATTCCGCGCCGAATGCACGCGTAGATAGAGTGTGAAGTTGCCGTAGAGCGACCGGACAGAAGACGTGCTGACTGGTCGCTGAGGGAGACTTGGCGTGGATGACTGGTCGGACGAAGAGCGGGACACGCCACTGGCCTTGAAGCCTAGAGACGTCGTAAAAGCTCGGAACCGCGACATCGGCGGACCATCGTGTGAGTCGCGAGCCATATTGGACGTGCCGTGACGATTGCAGAGTGCTCACCGGATGGCGGAAACGTCGAGTGCACCCATATTGAAATCAAGTGCGGATAGGTTCATGTTTTTAAGTCCAATACCGCGGCAGAGGGAAACGTGCGAGCGCAAGGACACATGGAGAGGCGATGAGTAGTACAAGAACGACGGGTTTACGAACGATGAAAGGACTACACCTTCCTCATTTCGCGAGTGCTTCAGAAGTGGGCTTATACATCCTCTTCACTCCCGTGTTCCATAGGATTCTCGATCAATTATTGGCTAAATCCCAAGAGAGAGATACTTAAATGCTGACTATCTTGCAGTTGTCAAAGTAGGTTTAATCACACAGCTACGTCAAGAATGGGGAACACAAAGACTACAGCGAATGAAGATGCATAAAGCGAAACAATCGAAACTACACAGACAATCGCTTTCGAGTATTTTACCTTTGTTCGAATTGCCCCCACTGAATACGTCCAGTGCTGTTACAAACTGGTTCACCTTCGCCGAAGCTCCAGGCTTTTGGCTGACTGCACCGGTTGTCGTTCTGGTTGCTTGTTTGCGATATGCATCTGCAATCTTTCTTGGGGTGCTCGTGTGACCCCGTCACAGAAACACTACACAGACATGCCGGTATATCCACAGATAAACACAGAAAAACTGGTTACACGGTATGAATCCACAGATACCAGCAGGAAGACTGCAGACACAGTCCTAGTATAAGGTTGATTCCATTAAAAAGTGTAAATACTAGAATAAACCGGTATTGCCTAGACTAGTGCGTCGTATGATCAACCTCTGACCACTCGTTTTCGTAACAGCACGACGAGAAGAGTTCTTGTGACAACAAAGTAAAGGTGACACGTGGAGCACTCGGTACGAGTAGTGCAGTGACCGCCAACGGGGTCAGATC
>PCFV01000204.1:0-44362 GCA_002812785.1 Phytophthora litchii | reverse complement strand
AGGGGATCTACTATTCCGACGCAATGTTCGAAAGAAAAATTGGGACTTTGATGGCCTTTGCTCGACAAGTGTGGACGTGTTTGCAACGCAGGTTGAACAGAACCACTGGTATATGAGTTACGGCTTGCAAGAGTCCTATACGGCAGCTCTTTTCTTGCTCTTCCAGAACGCTGTGGTTCGAGAGGAGAAGCAGAGCGTCGACGGATCTCGATCGCTCAACTTCGCCGGCAGTAGCACGCAAGTGACACTGGAAGCGCGGATTCCACTTCCATCGGCTCTGATTTCCATCATCGGCAGTGCCATCGTGCTCGCAGGTGCAGTCAGTATTGCCATTACTGGCAATACTAGACTGTCTATGAATGACTACCCTAAACGCTATAGAGATGTACCGTAAAACTGGTACCGTCATGTCAACTGGGATATCATGTTTGAAATGTTTTTTAGTGCGGTCTTCGCTTTGCCGCCTGCTACTACGGAACCCGGCAGCTGTGGCAATTTACACCCTCTTTGCCAAAGACTGTTGCTGCAAGTGTCACTTACCATGCAACGCCTTTTCACTGCAGGTGGCATTGTTGTAGCTGGCACTTTTCGTTCCAGACAGCAAATGTTCAGGTATTCAATGCAAATACAAGGCAGAGGTGGTGCTGTAACCGTTCTGATCGGCCATACGCATCAGATGTAGTGGCAGTCCACTGAAAAAGCTGTTGCGTACATGGTGGCAATCGCACCATTCTCACTCGATTCAGCAGCATAAGTTAAAGCTGCTGAATAAGTCTGCGACTAGTTTATACTGTCACCTCATTTCCCATTTTTCAAAGTAGAGAGGATTTTGCTCGCTGAACTATACAACCACTACACAAGAAGCATAAAATGAAGTTTGCTATCATCGTTTTTGCCTCTGCGCTAGTGACTACCCTGACTCAAGGGTACACGTTTTCCGATACCAGTGATGTGTCGACGGACTCGACAACGAAGGAAAGCACTGGACTGACGACCAACGACGAGGAACGGATTTTCGGTGGGTCCGAGGCCGATGCGTCCAAGTTCCCATTCATCGTGAGTCTTCGCGAAGACGAAGCTGGTGGCAACACCTACTGTGGTGGCACATTGATTGCTTCACAGTACGTGGTCACGGCAGGCCATTGTGTGAAAACGGAGGATGCCACAATTTATGCTTCGATTGGATCTGCTTTCGGATCGGGATCTGGAGACGGACAGCAGGTCAAAGTGGTCGAGGGATACCGCCATCCCCTGTACAACAAGACGGCGCATTTGTACGATGTAGGTGTTCTCAAGCTTGAAAAGGAGGTGACTACAGATACCATTCATATGTGTGCTGCTGACGGATCGGACAACGAGGTTGGCACTGTTGCTACGGTCCGGGGATGGGGACTCACTGAGAATGGTTCGCAGAGTCTCGTGATGGAAGAAGTCAATGTGCAAATCATCTCGAATGCAGAGTGCAACAAGGAGTACAGCAACCGAATTACGGAAGGAATGCTGTGTGCGGGGGATGGCAATGGCAAGGATACTTGCAATGGGGATTCGGGAGGCCCGTTGATTGCGAACGATGTGCTTGTCGGAATTGTGAGCTGGGGGGGCAAGTGCGGAGTCAATGCAGGCGTTTACACACGTGTGTCCTACGTGCTTGACTACATCAACGACATTGTGAATGGTGGTACTGGTAGCAGCTTCACGAGCGCTGCAGGATCGACCGGTGAAGACAAATCCTCCGGATCCACTTCAACGGACATGACGGATACTCCGAGCACCGAGACGCCTGCCACGAAAGCTCCTGTTACCAAAGCTCCGACCACGGAGACACCTACTGCTGCTCCAACTACTTCTCCTGCAACAACAGCTCCGACTCCGGCTCCGACAACAGAAGCGCCGGAAGCACCTGAAACTGAGAGCCCATGCACTGAGTCAGATGAGTATTCACCGTCGACAGATTCAGCCGAACAGAGTGAGACCTCAACTGACTCGGTGGAGCAAACCGAATCGAACCCGGCACAGCAGAGTGAGCCGGTTGCAATTGAAGTTCCAACGCCTGCCTCAAATACGAAGACACAGAGCGGAAAGAAGGACTGTGCCTCGTTGTTATGATCACTTTGATGTCCATCCAGTCCTGAAGATGAGGAAGGAGATTTGTGTACTTCGATTTTTGCGGTCGTACAGCGGTATTGTACGAGTTTGCTTGTGGGTCAATAGATGTGATTGCTCCGTGATAAGTCAAGCTCAAGCTTTGCATTGTTGTATGTTGGAGACCTATATATGTGTCATGCGTTGCTGTCTACTGTACTTCGATGAGCCATAATGATCGACTCACATCCCATTCGAACAGCATGGTCTCTTTTTCGCTGATCTAATTTGCAGACAACAACCCGCTGTTTTCCTAGCATAAGGCTGTGCAAACCAGTTGGTGGTGTAACACGCTACTGCCCCATATCTCATACCACAAGTTGTCCCCGATCACAGCAATCAACAAATTACAAAGCGAGAACATTCTATCGTCACAACTAGTCTGTGTCATTTGTGTACCGCTCAAGCTGACTACGGGACCGGATAGCCATCGGAGATGTGGTGGTAGAGCGTCAACAAAAATCTGGTCGCGCCTTTGCAAAATGCTGTCACTTTGTCTTTCTCCAACGCAACTTCAGGCTGTTTAAGTCGTAGTTAAGTGAGACCAAGATGAAAGTTGCTCACGTTCTTGCGTTCGCATCGACGATCGCAACTTTAGTTCATGGGTATGAGTTTTCGGATAGCATGACCACGAAAAAACCCACTTCAGACGTGGAGAGTACAGGCCTAACTACCAATGAGGAGAACCGCATTTACGGCGGTTCTGAAGCCAACATTGACGATTATCCGTTCATCACAAGTCTCCGGTTCGAATTACTGGATCAGACATTTTGCGGTGGTACACTCATTGCCCCGCAATATATTCTGACTGCAGGTCACTGCATCAAGACGGAGGAGGACACTATTATTGCTCATCTTGGGACGGAATTTAGTACCGGTTCGGGTACGGGTGAAGAGATTAAGGTCATTGAAGGATATCAACACCCCCTGTATAACCAGAAGAAGCACTTGTACGATGTCGGTCTGCTGAAGCTCGAGAAACCTTCGTCACAGAAGACTGCGACACTTTGTGCTGGGGACGGCTCGGACAATGCAGTTGGGACGGAAGCTACGGTTCTCGGATGGGGATTGACTGAAGCTGGATCACAGAGTAAGACACTGCAGGAGGTGAATGTAGCAGTTATTTCCAATGCAGAATGCAACAAGCAGTATGACAACCGCATCACGGAGGGAATGATGTGTGCTGGAAACGGAGGTGGAAAAGACTCGTGCAATGGTGACTCTGGAGGTCCACTTGTTACGAGTGATGATACTCTCATTGGTTTCGTGAGTTGGGGTGGCAAGTGCGGCGTCCACGCTGGCGTCTACACTCGTCTCACCTTTGTCATGGACTACATTAATGACATTCTGAACGGCGGTACTGGTAGCAACTTCACGGACAGCACAACGTCGTCTGGTTCAGTTTCCCAGCATACATCGCTCACTTCTTCCACGACAGGATCAGCGGATACACCAACCGTGGCCAGCTCCAGTTCGGGGACATCGACTGCCCAAGCTTCCACTGCTAGTTTATCGTCTACTGCAGAATCGTCACCTGCTTCTTCGACCAGTGACTTGAGCGCTAGCACCGGATCCTCTACTACTGAAAGCTCCAGCGCGGAAACTCCAACTACTAGCTCTGGTTCCAGCGACACATCAGTGACACCTGCTGCAACCCCGGCTGCTACCACCGGATCTGACCTTGGTGCCTCTACTGATACTTCCTCGACGGACAATGACACGTTGTACTCTTCTAGCTCGAGTTCTGGATCACCAACCAGCAGCTCTGTAATGTCAACTACAGAGAGTTCTAGTGACTCATCGGTGACACAGACCGCGGCAACCGAAGCTCCTGCAGCAACCCCAGCTACTACCACCGGATCTGACCTTGGTTCCTCTACTGATGCTTCCTCAAGTGATAATGACACGTTGTACTCTTCTAGTTCGGGCTCTGGATTGTCGTCACCTACAAAGAATTCTAGCGAGTCATCAGAGTCGCAGACTTCGACGACGGACACTCCTGCGGTGACTCCAGCTCCTACCACCGCTGTCGATGTAGGTCCTTCGGCTTCAACAACGGGCTCATCGGCTCAGCAAACTCCTTCAACATCTGGATGCAGCGTTCGTGTTCGTCGTCGTCGCCGACGTCTATCGGCAATCAATGAAGAGGAGATTGAAGAGGATATGGAGGATGCCAAAAAAGCAAAGGAAGAAGCTCAAGAGGAAGAGGAAGAAGCTGAGGAGGACCTCGAATATGGTTTGGAGGCCAGCAACGATGATGAGGTGGACGACGCATTGGCAACTAAGGCTGCTGCAGAAAAAAAAGAGAAGCAGGCTGAAAAAGAGATTGAAGTTGATGAGGAACTGGAGGAAGAGGAGCTAGAAGAGGAAGAAGAGGATATGGAGGAAAAGAAGGCCAAGAAGTCAAAGAAGTCATCGAAAACATCAAGGAACGAAAGCACGGAAGATGAGTCAGAGGATGATGAAGACGAACAACAGGAAGAAACACCAACGAAGAAGTCCAAGAAGTCATCTAAAAAGTCCAAGGCTGAGGAGGAAGAGGAGGAGGAGGAGGAGGAGGAAGAAGAAATTGCGACCAAGAAGCCAAAGAAGTCATCGAAGTCCTCGAAGAAGTCAAAAACTGATGATACGGAGGATGAAGAAGAGCAAGAAGACGACAACCGACGCCTATCGATAGTCGAGGAAGGTGAGGAAATTGAAGCGGACTTAAGTGCTGCCAAAAAGGCGAAGGAAAAAGCTAAGAAAAAAGTGTCCGATGCTGAGGATGAGCTCGAAGATGGTTTAGAAGACAGTAACGAAGACGAGGTTGACGACGCATTGGAAAAAAAGTTGGCTGCTGAGAAAGAAGAAGACGAGGCCGAAGAGGAGATTGAAGTGGATGAGGCAATAGAGGAGGTGGAGCACGAAAAGGAGGAAGAAGAGGACGCCAAGAAAGCGAAAAAGTCATCTAAAAAGTCCAAATCTGATGAGGATGAGGAACAGAACGAAGAGGAAGAAGAAGAGGAGGAAGAGGAAACCCCGACGAAGTCCAAGAAGTCATCTAAAAAGTCCAAGGCTGAGGAGGAAGAGGAGGAGGAAGAAGAGGAGGAAGAAGAAGAAGAAATTGCGACCAAGAAGCCAAAGAAGTCATCGAAGTCCTCGAAGAAGTCAAAAACTGATGATACGGAGGATGAAGAAGAGCAAGAAGACGACAACCGACGCCTGTCGGAGATCGACGAAGAGGAAATTGAAGATGACATGGAGGCTGCCAAAAAAGCGAAGGCAGTGGCCCAGGAGAAGGAGGAAGAAGCTCAGGAGGACATCGATGATGGTTTGGAGGCTAGTAACGATGCGGAGGTAGACGATGCAATGGAAGCTAAATATGCTGCTGAGAAAGAGGAAAAGGAAGCCGAAGAAGAGATTAAAGATGATGAAGAGCTGGAAAAGGAAGAGTTGGAGGATGAGGAAAAGAAAATGAAGGACACTGAAGACGGGATGGAAGAAGAAGAAGAAGAGGATGACACTCCGGTCAAGAAGTCAAAGACATCATCTGAAAAGTCCAAATCAGATGAAGAATCGGATGAGGGTAAAGAGGATGAAGCTTCGACCAAGATGCCTAAGAAGTCATCCAAGAAAAAGGTGTCAGAGGAGAGCGAGGAGGACCAAAGTGACGAAACTCCGACCAAGAAGACCGAGAAGGCAAAGACTGAAGAGGATTCAGAGGAGTCTAAGGAGTCTAAAGAAGACAAAGAAGATGAAACAGAGACAGAGGAAGAACAGCGAAAACGGCGACGATAGCGACGAGAAGGAGTAGGTGCATAATATGTAGTCAATCCGATTGTTTTGTGAAGAAACTATGTTCCACGATTTTGCGTTGTCGGTGCTCTGGTATTCAATGCGCTTGGTTCAATTCAACAACCAGCTCATCGATAACTTTCCCGAAGTACCGCACAGCGGAAGTTGATGGTTCAGTCCATCCCATCCCGACATTTATCCTGCTGTTTTCCAGCAGCGTGTGCAAGGGTCATTTCACTTTTCTTCACGTTGTTCAAAAGAGTTGATCTCGTCTGGCCAGCTAATACGATGAAACTTGTACAGATTTTCGCGTTCGTGTCCGTGATGGCGACACTATCAACACACGCAAATGGTTATTCGTTTAACGACTTTACGGGCTCTAAGACAGTCAAGGAAAGCACTGGGCTTACTACCGACGAGGAAAGCCGCATTATCGGTGGCGGAGACGCAGACATCGACAATTTCCCGTACATTGCGAGCGTACGCATTGACGGTGTGACGGTTTGTGCTGCCACGCTAATTGCCCCGCAGTACCTCTTGACGACTGCACACTGCATCAAGACTGACGATGTCCCTATGACTGCTTCTTTCGATACGGAATTCAGCTTTGGCAACGATGGTGAACTGGTGAAAATCGTCAAGGGCTTTAAGCACCCACAGTACAATAAGAGGAAGCACCTGAACGATGTCGGTTTGCTGAAACTGGAGAAGCCGATGAAAGTGAAACTTGCTACGTTGCCTGCTGCTGACGGATCGGACGAAAAAGTTGGTACGAAGGCAACCGTTCTCGGCTGGGGTCAAACGAAGGAGGCCACCAATAGTTTTAAGCTCCAGCAGGTGAGCATTCCTATTATCTCGAACAAGGTGTGTGGCAAGTTTAAGTCGTACAAGAACCAACTCACGGAAGGCATGCTCTGCGCTGGTACCGGCAAAGGCAAAGGCTCGTGTAGAGGCGACTCTGGTGGCCCCCTAATTGCGAATGATGTGCTTGTGGGTTTTGTGAGTTGGGCTGGTTACAAGTGCGGCAAAGAGCCTGGTGTCTACACGCGCGTTTCGTCCGTGCTGGACTACATCAATGACGTTCTGACCGGTGACGAAGGTGGATCGTTGTCAGGCTCGATATTAGAGGAGGTTTCCAGCCCTTCATCGAAGACGACTGCAAGCAAGTCAACGAAAACGTTTGATGGGTCCTTAACAACACAAAACGATGCAGCTACGAAGCAGCAATAGTTGGTCCAGACAACAAAATATAACTGAGTTTCTGCGTTGTTCACGTATGTGGTTACAATTGGCTGACCTTCATCCTTCCCACACCAATTTTTATGGCGTAAATTGGCTCCACTGCACTCGTCTTGCGATGAGGTTACGACATCCCAGCGAGAAGTTCAACTTAACTTTGTAACTCGATAGCTGCCATACTTCTTGATCAGCCAGGCGATTTCGCTAAATCGACATCCAATTTTTGTCGGAATCACAACTACAAGATCTGAATTTTGTAGGTTCACGTTCATTGAAAACACAGCAACACTTGAATCCCCACATCTTTGCGTAAAAGTTTAACTGCAGCCATGCTGAGTCGTTGTCGTTGATAGTAATGTGCACCCAAACAATTCTCCATCTTGTTCACGTAGTTAGAAAAATATCTTCGAGATGGTATGATACCACAGAGCTTTCTCTCGCAATCGCCAAAGAAGTCTGGCCACGCCTCTGTGTGATTGTCACTTTGGTTTTCTCTAAGCACGAACTTCATCGTTCCACTGGCAGGTCACGGTTAGTTGAGCAGTCCCTCGAGAATGAAGCTCACTCAAGTTAGTGCAATCGCTTCGACATTTTCGGCTTTACTAACGCTATTCGTCGATGGTTACGAGTTATCCAATTCAATGCGAACGTTGATGCCGCTAACTGTGAGTTCCGACTCAAACAACCGTGCGGAACTATCTATTAACCAAGAGAGCCGAATCTACGGAGGTTCAGATGCCGATGTGGACCAATATCCATTCATTGCTAGTTTGCGCTTTGAGGCAAAAGGGAAAACATTCTGTGGCGGCACATTAATCACACCACAGTTCATCCTTACAGCTGGACACTGTATCAAGACTGACAAAGGACAAGTTTACGCTTCGCTGGGATCCGAGTTCGGCTCAGGGGCAGGATCGGGTTCTGCTGAGCAGATAAAAGTAATCGAGGGGTATCGTCATCCCCTGTACAACAACACTAAACACTTTACGATGTTGGTTTATTGAAATTGGAGACCCCATCTACTCAAAAGGTGGCGTCCATTTGTGCCGCCGATGGATCAGACGACAAGGTTGGTACGATGGCCACCGCTCTTGGGTGGGGATTGACAGAAAATCGCAGAGGCAGCTTTGCGCTTCAAGAGGTTAACGTGGCGATCATTTCGAATGCAGAGTGCAACAAACAGTACGGTGGTCGCATCACGGAAGGAATGATGTGTGCCGGCAATGGAAATGGCAAGGATTCGTGCAATGGGGATTCAGGTGGTCCGCTTGTCGCCAATGACGTGCTTGTAGGCCTCGTGAGTTGGGGCGGTAAGTGTGGCGCCAAAGCGGGTGTTTACACGCATCTGACCTACGTTAAGGCCTATATCAACGAAGTTTTGGCAGGCTCCACCGACAGTATCTTGACTAGAAGCTCCTCGACGTCAGAATCGCCTAAGCAGGAGGCATTGACCTCGCCGCCGGAAACGGGGTCGCCAGACACGGATGAATCTAGAAGACCTACCATCACCGACTTTCCAGCTGGTGAGGCATCCTTTTCAAATCATCAACTACAAGTGGTTCGTCGGTGATACAAAATTCAGCTACACTGAATGAGCCTGCTGAGGGCACCGAAGTCTCCGATACTCAGGTTCTTACCCCTCCATCCGCTAAAACTACAATGGATGCACCAACGAGTGCAGTGCCTACATCCTGCGTTCTTCGTAAACGACTTTTGCTGTCAAATATGCAAGTTAAAGGTTAGATGACAACATGTTTTCAGACACGTACATGACATGCACCTTGTACTAATACAATACTCCAGCACCGAGTAAGTTAGTAAGGAAGTTTTTCTGAGGTAGAATCCCGAAAAGATAATACAGTAATCTGCGTGAATACCGAACGGGTATACAGTTAATATCCTTGTATAATTTATATTATTATAGGTACAACGCCGCGATATGGTGATGGGTACAGATACTGATCTACCAAAAATCCAGCAGAACCATGCATCTTTGCCAATCGAACTCTCTCATAATTGCACTTGGATGCTCGTACCACAACTTCCATGCCCACCTTCCCAACGAGGCGTCTCCGCCTCACCTGGGCAGAAAAGATTGGCATCATCGGCAAGGCCACATACATGCTTGGCATGTCCTACTTAGACCTTGTGAATTTGGCCGTGGCATAGTTCAGTGTTAGTAAACACAGGAAGCATCAAGTTCATGCTTAAATAATCTCAGTACAGACCATTCTTTGTACTTCTTGGCATCACTTTATACACTTGGAGTTATTATATATATCAGGCGTTCGGTACTCACGCAGATTACTGTACTGAATGAATAAACTGCAAATGTACGACATGGGCCTTACATATCCAGTTGAAGCGATGACAGAGCGACTACATTTAGCGTTGAAGATCTGGGAATCATGCTGAGACGGAGGTCAACCATTCCAGTATCATGCTGTTGAAATCCAAGGTGATGTGTACGGTACAATTCGAATCTTGGCGGCTGTCAAAGGCACGATCTAGTTTTGGCGCTGCTGGATGAGGTAGATACAGTTGGCCGTGCAGACAACCGACAAACCTTCACGCTTTCACAAGACATTACTGTTATCGTTGGAAACTAGGATTATCTACATACTTAAGCATTACACTGTGGTTGCTCGTGCCTTGCGAACTACACGTTCTCATATTACATGCCATCACGGCATTGCCATGCATCATGGGTCTACTCAACTTGCTGGTCCAGAATGCGACGCGCAGCTTCACCATCTTTTATTTTTCCTGCGATGCAATGAAGCCTGCTGTTTTCCAGCACTTGCTTGGGCTTTGACCAGCTAGACGGTGGCACGTAGGCTTCCTGTATCACCTACTCTGCCCCCATCTAAAGATCTCCACGAATGCCAATGGCAGTAAAAGCTAGTGCCACAGCTTCGGAGACCTTCCGGCTTGACGGATAGAGACTTGGGATGTGGTGGACATGTGCTCGACCAGGTCATTTCGGCTTTCCCCACGCCGGACCTTCATAATTCAAAGGACGAACGTGATAAAGACCCCAACCGTTTGAAGGATGAAAATTGCACAGGCTGGCGCCTTCGTCGCGACGGTGGCGTCGCTTTCGACGTTCACGTATGGTTACACGTTTTCTACTATTTCCACGGAGAACAACGAGGTGGAGAGCACTGGCTTGACTACTAACGAGGAGAGCCGCATTTACGGCGGTACTGAGGCCAACATCGACAAGTACCCGTTCCTCGCCAGTTTGCGTATTGCGTTGCTAGATGAAACCTTTTGCGGCGGTGCATTGATTGCTCCACAGTACATTCTTACGGCTGGTCACTGCATCAAGACTGACGAAATGGACATTACCGCCACCTTTGGCACCAACTACAGCACTGGTTCTGGTTCTGGTGAGGGTAGTTCGTATCCAATCATTAAAGGTTTCCGTCACCCGATGTACAAGAAGAAGCAGCACTTGTACGACGTAGGTTTACTTAAGCTAAAGAATCCGATTAAGCGTAAAACGGCAAAGTTGTGTGCCCGAGATGGATCCGACAACAAGGTTGGAAAGAAGGCGACTGTCCTCGGCTGGGGAAAGACCGAGGACAGCGGGGGCTTGAGCAGTCCTATCCTGGAGCAGCTGACTATTCCTATCATCTCGAACGCAGAATGTGCTAAATTCCCCAAGTACGTTGGCCGTGTTACGCCCGGTATGTTGTGCGCTGGTGTTGGAGACGGCAGGGACACGTGCAACGGTGACTCGGGTGGTCCGCTCATCGTTGACAACGACATCCTTGTTGGTTGTGTGAGCTGGGGTAGCAAGTGCGGTGAGCAGGCCGGTATCTTCACTCGTCTGACGTACGTCATGGACTACATTGAGGACATCTTGGCTGGTGGTGACGGCAGCAAATTCGATGTTTCATCGTCGTCTGGTTCGGAGGAGACCTCGCTTTCGTCGTCGCCGGACTCGTCGCAGGAGACGGAGACTCCCTCTACGAAAATGGGTAAGACTACCCAGGACGACTCGGAGTCAGGAAGCTACGATTTGGCGTCGCTCTTCGGTGGTAGCGGCAGCAACGACCTTTCTTGGTTGCTTGAGCTACTCAACGGTGTCTCGGGCAGCGGCAGTGATGATGAGCTGCTGGACAGTGACTCTGCCAGTGATAGCGAGGACATTGTCCCAACTAAGGGCAGTAAGACCAGCAAGACCCCTATTGAGGAATCGTCTGAGTCTGCATCGGAGGAGACGGACGTTCCTGTGACTAAGGGCAAGACCACCAAGGCCCCTGTTGCCTCCGGAATCCACGACTTGGACTGGTTGTTTGCCAGTGAATCGGACAGTGGCAGCGAGGACACTGTCCCGGTCAAAAAAGGTAAGACCACCAAGGCTCCTAAGGCCACGAAGACTCTGATCGAGGACGATTCAGCTTCGGAGTCGGAAGACATGCCGAACCAAAGTGACTCGGTCCACCAGAGTGACCAGGTGACCCAGTACGAGCTCAAGTAGATATCGCATCTACATGCTCTAATGTGTAGGTACGCAATGCATTTCATGATGTCTCATCACTGTTTTCCGAGTTGTACCCATCCGACAAAAACCTGATTTTCGAGTAAAACCCTCTACTTTATAATATCTGCGCTTCCAATTCAAAGTTCGCTCTAACAGATTCTATTCCAACAACCTTTCATACCTTATTTTCACTTTCCTCACTGCCTACTACTAAAGTATCCACAGTCACTTTCAATTCGCACGGATATCGACAAGAGCAGCAGCCTAGAGGCAGGGATTGCGGCACCTACATGGGGCAGGCTGGCTCCGTGCAGCAGAAGAGCGCACTACGCGACGTGCTCTCTCTGCGCCGACCGAACGTCAGCAACACTGAGCTAGAAGAAGTCCTGCGCACCTTCTGTGCCTTATTCCCAGTCGAGGTGAGCCATCATTCCGTGTTTCCAATTATAATTATTGCTATTGACCAATTCCGTATTTTTAGCTCCAAGTGTCTATTAATGCAGACCCAAACCTCATCAGTAGCGTCGTGGGTGTCGATGTGAAGGAGCGTCGTCTCTTCGATGTGGTGCACGGCCTGTTGCAGGACCAGACGGAGCAGGCGCAGCGTAATAATGGTCGCAATATGACGGAGCTGATTCTCACGACCTTCAGGCGTGTCATTCGCTGGCGAGAACTCTATAAATTATGTGCCAAGTGCTCGATGAAACCTTTCCTCACGTGTCTCTACCGGCCTTCATCTACCCTGGTGATGTCAGTGCTGGAGACACTGGAGTTGATGTTGTCGCCTTATCCGGGATTTGAGGCCGGTGACAAGGCGGGAGAGCGAAGTGAGGCAGCAAACCGACGGAATTTTGGAGATGCAGGAGGTTTTGAAGTGTTACGGTCGTTGTTAGTGCAATATGGAGCAAAGGAGGAGAAAGGAAAAGATGCGGTGGTGCTGGAAGGAGTGTTGAAGTTATTTTACTTGACACTAGTGACGAGACGAGCGACAACGGATGTGATGACGTGCACTCAAGCTGTGGATGCATTGATGAACGCTCGAGTGTCGTTGTTGGATTTATGTCATTGTCGAGAAGTTATGAAGCTTGCGATTGGATTGGTGAAAGAATTATTTTGTATTGTGGATCTGAACCAAGTGCATGAACTGCAAGAATCCGCGCGAGAGTATGGGGCGTTGTTGTATGCACTGGAAACTGCAGTGCGGGAGGATGTGGAGTCGAATGCGATGGAGAATGGAAAGGAGAGCAGAGGCGAAAACGATATTGAAATGCGGGAATTGTGTGTAGACCTTGTGGAAGTGTTTTGTGCTGGTAACACTCGGTCGAAAAAAGCGATATACCGCATTTTCCCGGTAGAGTTATTTATCCCAGCAAAAAGCCGTGTTGATTTGATATCACGACATACAGCTGCGTCGCCTTCCTCATCAACACAAACTAACGTTCCAACAGGAGCGCGCAGTACCAGAACATTGCCACATTTTTCGTTCGATGCTGAGCAACATCCCAGACGCACATCGATCGCCACATCGAATATGCATGTGTCTAATGGAAGTATGGAGACGAAACGAAATCGTGTAGTAGCACTCGCGTACAATGCCATGACCTTTGGAGGTGGTGCATTTGAACGGTGGCTTGGTGATGCTCGGGAGAAGGGGGAACACTGGCGACAAATTATTGAGGCTGCTCGCCAAACGCATGAAAGTCCAGAACTTGTATGGCGTGCTCCCATGCGTGCTGAGCTACGCCAGGCATTGCAGACTGAGATCGAAATTCTCGAACGGCGGCGACGACTCATGGTAGACGATGATACTGCAACTGGAGAACAAATACCCCGCTGGGATCATGAAATGTTTTATGTGGAATACCCTTCGATGCATGAAGAACTCGTGGTAAATGGCTACTTTGTGGAGTATCTTATCCCCCGTGTGGCAGACTTGACAACGACTTATGAGATTACTGAGCCCGTTGTATTAGCCTGGCATCTCTTTGATCAGCTTGCGATTGAGCATGATGAGAAATGGGCACTCTTGTGTTTGCGATGCTTACGATTGGTAATCAGACGATATGCTATGGTATTTCATGGTCAGCTTCCTACTCAGTACATGCTACTGTTGCTCCGGGACCACATGAACCACTCACGTGGTTTTGTACGTGAGTGCTTTCTTCTCCTGATTACCGCTATAGTTACAACACGAAGTACGCCATCCGAAAGCTTCAACCAAGTCTGTACGAGTGTGACGCGTACTGTTGTAGGTGTTCTCGCGGACCCCGTTCTATTAGCAACACTTTCGGGTCCTCTTGAATCGGAAACTGGGTTCGACAATGATGATTCCCCACGTCTAGCTGAATCGGAGGATGAGGCTGTTTCTGTTGTGAATGATCGCGATGCATTGATACGAGCTGGCACTACGCTTCTTCTTACGATTATCCGGCGTGCGAAATTCGTCTTACGTTTGGTTAGACCCAAGCGCATGTTCTTGTGTCGGCTATTGGCAGTGGAAACACTGGATCATGTGACTATTACTCGGTTACTGTTCGTGCTAAAACAGCTGGCGATGTTAGATTACATCGGCGATTACAGTACTTCATCTGGAGCAGGTGGGACTTCTAGTAACCTGTCGTCAACTTCATTGCCTTCGCTTTCGTCCTCTTCAGTGTCATCTCACTCCAGTTCAACAACAGACAGTAATTGGAGATCTCTCACCCTGGTGTATGTTCTGTTAGCTAGTTGTGATCCGAAAGGAATGGGCATGTGTGTAGCCGCTGCTGAGTTTCTTAAAGAGTGTTGTCTGTCTCCAAACTCCCGCGGTGCTGATGAGTCCAAAAGCTCACACTCAGTCTCATCGTCCAACGAACTTAACGATTTGCTGAACGAAGCGCTAGGGTGTGGTGGGTGTGGAATGGGACGATTATTAACTTCTACTAGTGCCGAAACATTTACCAGCATATTTAATGCACCTAAGAAACGAGCAGCAGATGTAAACTGGGGTCGAACGCAGCGAACTCGGCTGTATAGGTATCTAAAGCACAAATACTTGAGTTCAGGTGAATCGTCAAAGGCATCGTGGAGTACATTTGCAGATGAAGACACAGATCACCGTTACGAGGATGACGATCTTTTTATTGGCAACATCTTTCTGCGGTCTTACATTGAAGGCGATGGAGAATTTTTGATTGAGTGGACGCCTGAAATGTATAGCGATCTAATAAATGCGCTGTTCGAGGAGCTCGTGTTGCTTGGCCGAAGAAAATCAGCATACGTTGGAACTGGGAATGGAAATGTCGGTCCGCTGCCGTCACCATCACAGCAGCCATCACTGACACAGTCTACAAGCAATGGCGGCTCGTGTGCAGCTGAACCGTGGGAGGTACAAGTGTTAATCCTAAAGGCTCTCGCTCGACTTCTTCCGTCGCATTGTGCCAAAGTCAAAATCAAGAGTGACTTCTATGAGTCCTTGTTGGCTCCTCTTCGCCGCTCCATGCTTAGCGAGGTTGATCAGGTTCGCGGGATTTTGTCATTGGAGCTTTTTGTAGCAGTGATATCCGTTCCTGAAACTCATAGCGTTAATACTGCTGCGTGCCGATTATTCCTGGAGGAAAAGGGTTTGAGTGTGTTAGCCGACTCGCTTGAGCGAATGCGTAGTTCAGCATTTCAACAAATACTACAAACGGTGGAAGTATTTGGGCCCCGTAGACGAAGTAATCCGAGCACCCAGAACATGGCGCGTGTGCTTTTGTATCGATCGACTGACATGCTATCCATTCTAGCAAAACAACAAACAGCAGGAATTCGCGCTATTACGAAGAACCCAGAGGTAGTAACTGCTTTGATCGAGCTTGCGTCACGTCAAGTTATTACTCAGTACGCGGACATTGACGCAGTCAGTGTTTGTCTGAGTTGTCTTGGTGGATTATGCCACTACGATGAGCTTCGAGCACTAGTGGTCAATGCTGGCGGATTACTGTCGCTGTTAGATACCGTTGTTTTCTGTCCTGCAGAAGAGCTTGACAAAGCTGTTGCCAAAGACACTCAAGTTACTGATGAACAGAGTGAATCAGATGCATCTGATACAGAAACCCAAGAAGAGGATTCACACGCTGAACCCATAAATGATGATATGATCAAGGATAAAATTAATGGTAATGGTAGCAGCGCAGTTGATGAAGTTCAACGGATTCCATCCCGATTCTTCGGTGCAATTCGAAGCGCTGCTTTGGTACTCCGTGCGTGTCTGGGACCCAAGAATGCTTCAACGCCGTCATTGCCAACACAAGTGCTGAACCAGCTGCTAACTCCAAGCTTTGTTCGGGTACGGGCTTTCATAAAATTGTTATATTGTTTTGACAAATGAATACTGATGCACTGTTCAACGCAGATATTACGTTCTTCCCCAGATCAGTTCATCCTCGAGGTGCAAACAACCGAAGATATTAGCACTGCAACACTCATCTGGACGGTTAGTATGAGACAACGGCTTCAAAAGTGCGTCACGACTGAGCTTGCGAAGGTGAAAGCGGCAGCCACAGCAAAAACTTGGCCACGCTGGAATCCAGAGCATTTTGTAGCCGCTGACTCATTTCGTTATCAGTATCCGGAACTCACAGATGTGCTCGTTCTGCATGACGTCTATCTGGCAAACTTTGTGGCCACACCTGTTGAAGAATTGGATCTGGGAGATATCGACATGGCTTCCTTCTCGGAAGCTTTACTGATTTCTATACAAAGCCATGAAAACGTGCTTCGTATTCTGCAAGGGCGAGGTTCCAGTGACTCAACTAAAGAAATTGCCATTCGGCTGATGCGGCAAGCCTTGGACAAACTTGTGAGTAAACATCCGCAGCATAACCTTGAGGTGGATTCCACTCGCGGTGGCCCGCTTTCAGATGACTCATCAGTCGTGTCGCCTATCGCTGCGACTAGTAGCTTTTCGCCTGACACTCTTGCATCAGCAGTGCACTCTTTTTCGCCCACTGATGACCGTGACTGGGATGCTACGCGTATCGAACGATGCAGCTCGTCGGGAATCGAAGACCTGACTGTGTAAGACTCGCGACACCAATGCCGTTTAGATCTACGTAATGCAGTAGCGTTGATGTGAAATCGATAGAGGCACGTTGCGAGAATGCTATCAAGAGTGACATGACTCACCACCCGTTATTTAACCGATCCGCGTTGTGTGCTGACTACGGATACTTCGACGAGCTGCTGAGCCTTATCCTTGAGGTGCGCGGTTATGACAAGTGATCCAGCTCCCGGACATTTAAGCACATACCAGAACGATCACTATCGTCTTGCAAGTCAAACTAACGCGTAGAATTGTATCAACATCTACTACGCAGTTAGGTCGAGGAAGTAAGCTAAGTGTAGTTCTATTCCACTAATTAGCCGTGCAATACAGCTATCGTCACATCGCAGTCATTCGTGACTCACTCATCAGAATTTGAGTGGTGATATCGTCTTCAGAAGCTCACTGGAAGATCTTTATTGTACTGTCCGCGCCTCCTGTCGCGATAAAGTTCCGCGATGGGTGATAAGTCACTGAGTGCACTGCCTCGCCCATCTTTGCTCGGTGCGCCTGAATACAAACACCATCCTAGTGTCAGACTCTAATACAAGTCACCCTGACCCTCAACAAATATTTTACACACCGTTTGTTCAAACACACAATGCCGGTCTGCAACCGACCAAACGCGCAATGAACCATCGTGACCTGGACACATAGCGCAGAAGGTTAACAACATAAAAGCGAGGGAGCAGCAAGTCATCATACCTCCGGAAGAAAGGTATAACCCTGCCGCGTCGATTGAAAGCGATGTGACAGAGTCTTGATGAGCAGTAAGAGAACCAACACATTCGCCTACAGACCATTTTGAAGAGCAAACCGCATTAGATCACCACTGCGTACAATACCATCTTCATAAAAACAGTCGTACCTGCTCGCATGTCGTACATCCGAATTTTTCGGTCTTGGTGAGCCGCAATAGTGATTGGCATGGTTGGGTGTACAATCAACTATATTAAAGCACACAATACAGTAATAAACAGCAGTTAGTCTTCGCGTAAGATATATGAAATAACAGCAACACACCTTGTTTACTTGACCTCCCCGTCCCTTTGTATCCACGTCGATTGCTCGTGTAAGCTGGATAACACGTTCAGCAGCGTAGTCGAACTGAGCGATGGCACCGTTAGTGTAGCCGACAACGCACGTCTTCGGGTCCGTCAGCATCGAGTGCACTGAAGTTGGAACCAACGAGCCATGAATGTTTGGACCTGTATACAACCAGAGTCACACATTGACGAAATAAAACGTCAATTCATGAACTCGTTGTCACTAGACGTAATAGGAGCTTGAAATTACCAGTTCCGTTAGTGTTTGTCTTGGTAGTACACCGGAGTTCACCCTGAAGCGTGAGTTCTATTGCATCAAAAGCCACATAAAGATATGTGTTAGTAAAGGTAACAGGCTTTATTCGAAGCACTTTCAGCATGTTTTGATAACGCATGATAGTACATACCTGACATGACACCCCACGTTCGGACAACACCATCCGCTCCAGCAGAAAACAATGTGTTTGAAAGTGGATGCGCGTGCAGATCCCAGATTGCGTCGTCATGTGCGTCTTTGATCGAGTGCAATTTCATACCCTCATATTCTGCGTACGTGTACGGTTCAGGCTTATCTATGTCAGTGCTTGGGAGCTGGAACAGGTGCAGCGCTCCATCACGCCCTGCTGACACGAATGTACCAGCCCGTCCAGGCGGACAATCGGAATTTTCTGAGCTAAACACTGCCAACGCTAACACACTCTGTGTGTGCGTCCGCATAGTCACAAGCGAGTCTACCTCCGTCGCCCGCTGCGATGGCGGACCATTAGCCACACTCGATAGGTTCCACACCTTCACGGTGCAATCTTCACTACCTGACACTAACATTGGTTCTGTCGGGTGAAACGCAAGAGCTCGTACTCCATCCTGCAGGAAAGTAACAGAAAATCATAGCACGTGAGCGTAGTGTAACGCGCCACACAAAACTGTATACGAACGCACCATGTGCCCGGAAAGCTTCAGCTTCAACTTGTGCGGTCTGTAAGACCCCTTGGGTGCGATAGGAATAACAACAGGTTTGGGCGGCTTGGTCGTTTCAATAGTTCCTGCAAAAAGTCATCAAAATCGACGGTCAAATAACCACAGCAGCTCAATGATTTCGAGCCACGACGTACGTTCCACGCGTTCCACTTCACGTCCGGATCCAGATGCTGATCTGTTCATCTCTCGTTCCACTTCACGCCCTGAACCTGACGCTGTCCTATTCATTTCTCGTTCAATTTCCCGTCCTGACGCGGTCCTGTTCATTTCACGCTCCACTTCTCGTCCTGACGCCGTCCTAGACATCATTCTAGGTCGTGAGATCTCCGTTCCCTTGCCTTGTGAATTCTTGGGCGTGCTGGATGCACTCTTATTTCTGCTATCTGTTCTATATATGCTGTACGCCTTAGGGCTACTCGCGGGTGATGGCGCGGGCGACGGCTGATCGACAGTGCGCGCCGACTTGGACCTCTCCATAGAGCGAGAGACTGTCACACCGCGCGAGATCTCAGCGCTCTCGGAGTGAGGCTTTGTGGAAGATCCCCCCGTGCTGGAAACTGCAGCGGGAGATGCCAAGTAGCGTCCGCGCTCTTGCCGCAGCGCGAACTCGAGCATCTTGACGCGCAGCATGACGTCCTTGTAGGCTTGCTCCTGTTCGCTCCGCTGTTCCTCCAGCTCTCGCACATGCGCCTGCAGTTTCAGACGCTCTTCATTCCAGTGTGCCTCATCACTGGCCACACTAGCAAATTGCCGCTGCAGGTAGCGCAGCGCAGCGTCCACGCTCTCCATGTCCTTAGGGCGTCGGTCTAATAGTATGAGTTTCTCCCCCTTCGTCGACGCCTGCTTGTGCTAGCGTCACCGAATTCATTAGATTTTAACCCCAAAACCTCGCTCTGTACTTGAAGTGAGCGATACAAATCACAAGATATGACACAGATACATGTGCAGGACATCAAATACAGACCACCACAAACACTCTCGAAGGCGACGCTCAAGTCCGCACTGCGTCCGACGCCATGTTCGAGACGCTGGTGACGGGGCTCCTGACCAGCGCGCTTGGCAGCTACATCGATCCCAAGTGCTTCAGCAGCGACAAGATCAATGTGGCGGTGTGGTCAGGCTACGTGGTGCTCACAGAACTCGAGGTGAAGCCTGAGGTGGTGGCGGAGCTGCCCGCTGTGAAGCTCGTAAGAGGCCTCGTGGGCTCCATCGAACTCAAAATCCCATGGAATCGACTACAATCTGACTCAGTGGTAGCCACAGTGGATGACGTGTATCTGTTGCTACGCACAGAGGAAGACATCGATGCCGTCATGCGCCAGATGGACGAGTTCATGCTCAAGAAAAAGATACTGGAAGAGCTCTATGCCCAGGCCAGGCGACAAGAAGAGACGGCTGACACGACTAACAGTGAAGACGGGTTCGCGGCCAGATTGGTCAATAAGATCATTGATAACTTGGAGGTGCGGACCCAAACTGTTTACTTTAGGATAGAAGTACTTATTTTTTACTTTTGGTTATGTACAGCTGCATATTCGGCGGATTCATATTCGAATGGAGGACCATAGTACGGGAGATCATCCGTTCGCAATAGGATTGACGATCGAGTCGGTGCACGTGCAGTCGACCAACTCGAACTGGCAGCCATCGTATGTAGATACGTCCAAAAGCAACGAGCCCCGTATTTTCAAGATTGTCGAACTGAACCATTTAAGCGTGTACTGCAACCCAGATTGTGAGATGCAGCGTGGCCGTCAGATTGATTTTGAGACGTGCTCGGTGGAGGAATTTTCCAGCGCATTTAGCCGCTCGATTCCGAAGCGGTTTGATGATAGACACTATAATCATATGCAGCTGTACCCGTCGCAGCAGCAACACCATTTTCTTTTGAAGCCGATTGATGCAAGTGCCAGATTGATTGTGAATCGCGACGTGTTCGACGCGAATGTGCCAAAGTTTGAGATTGATGTTAATGTTTCGGAGGTGGCTTTTCGACTAGAAGAGTCGCAATACTGCGATATGCTGTATCTGGCGTCGGCTCTGCAGATCCCAGATCACTACACAAAATATCAGCGGTATCGCAAGTTCAGGCCACAGACAACGGTGTTTGAAGAACCAGTGGAGTGGTGGAAATACGCGATCACGTCAGTGATTGAAGACCATAAAACAAAGAAGCAGCAATGGACTTGGGGCTTTATGAAGGATCGACGGGAAGATCGAAAACGTTATGTGAGTTTATGGCAGCAAAAATCACGTCAGCTACTGGAGCTTGCAGATATAGATTACCTTGTTTCCGACAGTGAAGATAACGATGATGATGACGAAAGTGGTGATGCAACAGATAACGATCAGAGGAGGATGGGGGCCTCCCCATTTGACTTACCGAAGCTCTCGTCGTTTGAGCTTGATTTTGGATTGGAGGAAATTGAGCGACGTCGGAGCGTAGAAGATGTATTGTTTTTCCGCTACCTAGCCGATCTCGAGGTTCGGAAATTCCAGGCTTCCCAAGCTACTCAAGTTCGGCGTCGCCTACCAACGCCTCCGACGCACAAATCACAACCAGTTTCAGATACAGAATCCGTGGATACGGAATTTACTGAATCCAGTGTACCAGCCGAGGTGCGATATCGATCCTGGGGTGCGTGGATGTTTGGCTGGACGTCGAAATTGGCCACGCCTTATGTAGACGGAGAATCAGGGCAGACTCCCCATCAGATTATTCCTGAAGTAGAACTTCGAGAACTGTTCAAGATATTGGAGGAACCTTCTCGGCGATCTAAGAAACGAATGCACAAGCTTCGCGACGTGAGTGGACATGAGGATGTTTCTGATTGTGAGTCGCAAATGGAATTAAGCGAGCTTTATCGAGTCACAGTGACACTGCAGCGTGGATCGCTAACGTTGGCAAGTGACCCAGAAACAAATAAAACGTTACTCCGCGATGACCCAAGTTATGGGAGAAAGTATGCCCCTACCGAATTCCTCCTTGGCACTTTTTCTCAGCTTCAAGTGGCTGCAGTGGCGAGAGATGAAACAGTGGTTGTAGATGTGTCATTACAGTCTATTGAGGCATTTGACGAAAGCGCAGAAAATTCGGCATTTTCTCGTCTTCTTAGCCGAAAGCAAACTATTCGCCCTGCTGTCGATGGGGATGACGTGAACGTTAACAAACTATCTGGCGTCGTATTCCTGATGAGCTATGAGATGAACCCAGCAAATTCCAGCGCAGATGCCTCGTTGTTTGTTCATATGGAGCCTCTAGAGATCGTATTATCACCAACAGCACGATGCTGGGGTCGCTTGGCGAAATTTATGGACACTCCCGCGAGCTTGGGATTGTGGGAAGAGCTTGAAGTCGCGTCATTCAATGATATTGTTAATTTGAAGGCTCGAACGGACGCTAAACTTGACTACGTGATGGAGAATCGAATTGCACTTGCAGTGGATCTTCGAATCCAAGCACCAGTCATTATTGTCCCGGAGAGTGACACAGATTACAATTGTTCCCGTCTCGTTGTTGATCTAGGACGAATAAACTTCCGGACCGATCGTCTCAGTCAAATGGACAGTGAACGAATCAACTCGAACTCAACGGGTGGTCCACCATCTAGTAGATCGACACAGGGGTCTTTAACGCTGTTAAGTCCATCTCATTTTCGAGGTGTGAATCCAAATACGTCCTTTGTTCAACAATTATACGATGAAGCGGAAAAAGGAGAGGGGGCCATTCGTTGGAAAGAGGAGTTTTATGACAAATTCAGTCTTTCTGTCGCCAACATTCATGTGCTACTGATTCCTTATGGAAAGACGAGTCGGGTTCAAGACGATGGTACTGGTGACAGCAGCACGAACTATCCGTCTGCTTCTTTTCCATCATACCTCACGGATATTTACAACGAGGAGCAAGAATATGAACTGGTCGAGCGCTTCAACATTAACGTCACTATCCGTATGTCAATATTACCGCTTGACGCAACGTTGACACGGTTTTACGTCCACGCAGATCTTCCGGCCTTAATGTTCAACCTCTCACTTGAGAAGTATTTCCAGTTGATTGCAATGGCTGATCGCTTCAGTTTGGCAAATACCGAAGCACCGAAAACGTTGCGTAAATACTCGGGTGACGATTTTTATTCGACAGAAGACGCGTACGGAAATGCTGATGGAGCCATTTCAAATTCTGACGACAAATATGAGGCTATGAGGCGAGGAAGTTTCCTCAGCACGTCGGCACTGAAGAAATTTATGCTCACCGATAATGGAAGTGCTCCACCCTCGTCATCAGGTGTGATACCAGATGATGGAGGAGACTCTGATGAAAATTCGAGCGTTGGTAGCGACGACACATGGTTTAGCATCACAAGCGGCAACCTGGATCAAAGTTCTTTAGCGCTCAGCGATGATACTACAGCCGAACTGGAGCGCAACCTCTCCATGCTTGATATTAATGATGCAGTCGTAAGTAAGGACAAAATCAGTGGCAGTACACCTCCACGGCCGGAGAGAAGGACTCGAAAGAGACCCCGCCCGTACACCCCGGGCGGGACTTCGAATCTTCTTGACAGAAGACTAATGGTTTGCTCTTTCACAGTCCCTCTAGTATCGGTGCAGCTGAAAAAGCCGCACTCTTCTGTGGTTCCTTCCTATGCCTCTTACCGCTACGATACGAGTGAGTTTGATGATGACCCTGCGGACAACGGTACCATTTTGGTGAAGCTGCAAGGCTTTCGAGTCCGAGTTGGTCAAAAGACATTGTCAACCCAAGTAAATGTGAGCCTAATGTCGCTCGAAGTAGAAGACTTTCTGGACGCTAGTGGTAGGTCGGCACAGTATTTGCTATTTTCATGCCCGACGATTACTGCTCCATTTTCGGTTAAAGCTCCGTTGCGTCGTGGTGGTAAATTTCCAGGTTATTCTACTCAACGTAGGCGGCCAACCAGGCAAAGAGAACGAGTACTTTCTTTCCACCCCAAAAGTAGTGATGGATCAAATGCGCTCGCAGCACCAGAAACGTTGTTGGAACTTGGATACAGCTCGCTCAATGATCAGAAGAGCGGTAAAGAGGTGTTACGAGACGTGGATCTGCAACTCGGCTCACTGCAGTTTAACTTTGATCAGACATATGTCTGCTCTTTGTTAGAGCTATTCGAGGAATCATCTTCGCAGCTTGCCCTGGTTCCTGTTTCTTCGCGAGGCGTAGGTGGTGGTGACATTTCAATATCTAATGCAGATGACGTCCTACCGCCTCCGTTTGAGCTCACACCCACTATCAAGCAAGAATATTCGATGCCAGTAAGCCTTACAGAATCTGTGCGTG
Organism: Phytophthora litchii; assembly: GCA_002812785.1. NCBI lineage: Eukaryota > Oomycota > Peronosporomycetes > Peronosporales > Peronosporaceae > Phytophthora > Phytophthora litchii. Next base: position 20,309 of record PCFV01000204.1, on the reverse strand, counting down.
CGGATTTGGAGCGAGCGAGGAAGAATTTATTCGAACAGTCACCTGATGCACAGAAGAACCCCACGATTGACAGTGTAAGCGAGACTATTCCAGTCGCCATCAAGCTTGGTGTCCGACTGCACTCTGTATCTATTTGCTTCTCTGATCGTGGTGAATCTGTAGCGTCCGTTGCAATTCTTGATTCTCAAGTGCAGGTTGGTACTGTGAAAGAAGGTCAAATCAATATTTCCGGTTTGGTGGGCGATGTGAAGGTGTTTGACCTTTCATCAAAGAAACGTCAAGAAGATGGACTTGGTATTAGTGGCACAGGAGTGCGTGGGTTTGAAGCTCTCCCCTCTGATTTCATTGAGATATTTGGGTTGGACACTTCAGCTACGTTTGCGACTGATGAAACCAAGCACATTTTAAGCGTTGAATGCTTAATCTCGACAGAGACGAAGTCGAGATCGATACCCAGTGCAGAGGATACAGACCAACCACGAAAGCAAGACAAGAAATCAAACCTTAGCTTGTCAGTGCAGCCTGTTCGCTTGCTGGCACAGCCTGAGTTTGTGGACAACCTAGCGAACTATGTTGTTGATGGACCGCTTCGTGCCCACGTTTTGTCCAAGTCCGCTACTTCGTGCGACGTTGCCATGGAAAGTAAGCATAAGCGCACAGAATCTTTGAGTTCCGAGTTGGAGTTACCTCCGAGATTTTCTCCGAAGTTAGACCGTCCACCAGAAAGTTTAACGCCATTTTTTGATGCAGTTGATATTTCAAACAGGGATGCAAGACAATTCAATGCCGAAGTGTCGAGCCCCACTGTGTCTCACCGCGAAGATGGCATTAACAATGACACATTTGACAAGCAAAGTGAAGATGGGGGCAGTTCTGCAACGAGAGTCGACACGGTCTTGATTCTCGCTCAAATCCTCCACAACTTCAATCTGGATATCAAGTTCTTACATCCCTGTGTTGTTCTACCCTCGACGCCATTGAGGGACATAAGAGGGTCACTGCATTCTCAACCATTTCGAGGGATCGTGCTAGATTTTGGAACGATATCAATTGCGTTGCGACGGGAAGTAGGAGAGACTTTGCGTGGCGCACGTGCATGCGAACCATACCAAGCTACCGTGTCAGTTGAAGAATTACAGATCACTTCTCTTGCCGACCAAACTGCAATACTTGACCGATCAGGCTTTCAAGTGCGATGCACCATGCTTACGCCGATGAGCAAGGATCTCAGCGACGGGGGAAACACGGATATTTCTTTGGATGTTGAAATTTACCCTGTCTGCGTCAATGTCAGTGAAACAAACGTGTGCTTGGCACTGGAAGTTTTTTATGAAGCGATTACTCCTATATTTGACACAGTCCAAGGTATAATACTTCAAAGTGAAAGCAATCGAGACGCATCGGTAGTATACTCGGCTAGTCTGCATAGTCAGATAGCAGAGGATGATGACTTGAAATCTGCCTTGCCTACTCCAAACGATTATTCGGTGAATTGGGGGCAACTAACAGTTCAATTCCTTCTTGAGGAATTCAAGATTGCGATGATCTCGTACTCGGAGGCGCCACATCAATTTGAGACATGGATGAAGAGCGTCATTGATATCCCTGATGAAATTTCTTCACGTGAAAGTAGTGGTGGTGCTTCGTATGCAACCCAAGGACGGTCTTACCCTCAACATTTTTTGGGGCGACGGGGGAGCTTCCCTAATGAGATTCCTTGTTGCGTAATTGGTGAAATCTCTTTTGTAGCACTGGAGGCATCGTTGAGTATGAGCTTGAAAGATACTCCTTTGGCGGACAGCCAGGCCGACCTGCAATGTGAATTCTCATTGCAAGAAGCAGTCATCTGTGACAAAATTGCAGTTTCTACGGTACGTGTGAAATGATTCCTTTGACTTTCTGATGCTGACGTTGTCCACTTTACAGGAGTTCCTGACACGCCTATTTGGACCAGTTCCTGGAGCTGTTTTGGAGCGTATGGATTCTCGTACTTCTATTGCATCCGACAACTCTTCTTTTTCATTCCTGTCTAGAGACGACATGTTTCCTCCGTTGTTTCGTCCATCAATGTCACAATCGTCAAAGCTGGACGTATCGTCGTCGCAGCTGAGTGGACGGATGACGAGCAAGCAGACTGGTGCAGGTGCCGATGGATCTGCTATCACGATGAACTCGTTGGATCTTTGTGTAACTTCAGCTCGGTTTATTCTTCTACCTCGGACTTTGCTCCGTTTGGAGCACTTTGTGCTTGACGTATTCTTGGCGGCAAGCAAGAAGAGGAGCGAACTGGAACTCCAGCGAGACGAGGCAATGGAAAACAATCCTCCCGGTGTTGAAAGTTCTGCATTCGTTGATGATGATACTGACGACAACAGGGGGGAACGACAAGAAACTCGATTTACTGTCCCCCCTCATCGATCGAGAAATGATAGTATATCTGAGTCGTTGAAAGACGATCTCATTGCAGTTCGATCAGCATTTATGTCGCCACTACAGCGGATGCTGAGTTCGACTAGCGCAAAAGAAGGTAGAGGCCCTGGGAGTTTCACGTCTCGTATGATTACTGAAGAAGTTAGAGGCGGGACTTCCGAGGCTTCGAATGCAAAGGATCTCGGTGACGACAGAAAGCGATCTATGATCCCGCAGTGGAGAATTGACGCATGCTTTTCGAATATGCAGCTTTGGGTGGTTTCGACCGATCGTAAGGCTGACGTGACCGGATGTGTGTTGTCAAGTGAGTTGGTGGCCAAGTTTGACAGCACACATGATCGAGCTGGAGAATCTCTGAGTAACACAGAACTCATGACCGCATCAGCTCGATTGAACAAAGTAGAAGTGCTAGTGGGCTCACCGTGGGTCAGCGATAACGAGCAGCTTAAACCTGCGCACCACACAGGGACGCTTGTTGAGAATTTTGATGTGAAAATGCAGTTCGCGCTGCGCCAGTGTTTTCGACCTGTATTTGAGGAGACAATCGACCCGGCAAGCAGTGATGAAAAAAGTGATCAGAATAGTGAGTCGAATAGTGGTGGCGCGGAAAACCAGGATAATCAAGTCGAGAATAGCGATGATGAGACGAAAGCAGGACCATGGCTCGCTACGTCCCGTATCGACAAGGCGGACAACACGGCGGTGAATTTCCCAGAACTTTTTCTTAGAGACGTTCCGTCGGAGTGGCAAGAATGGATTCTGTGTGAACCAACTGTCTGCATTAACCAGGTCTATTCGCATGTTACCTACCGTGACCTACCACTACTATTGAAGATTTCTGCTAGTTTAACTAGCATGCTTGAAGCAGAGAAAAAAATTCGCAGTACGTTTATTGCACGGTTGAAAACAGCAGAAGATGATTTGGACTGGCCAGATTTACCGGATGCGACAGGAGATTTTTCCGAATATGCTCATTACTTTGGTGGAGAAAATGTGAGTGATTACCAAGATGAAAGTCAAGGCACATTGTCTGACTCCCAGCATAATGTACTTACGTGCGCATCGCTTAAGGCGAGTGGTGTTCAATTTCGACTGATTGACAATATTGTGGATCAGGCGTCACCAGTCGTTGAGTTCGACTCGAAAGCAATTGAAATTCTTCTCAGGTCCGAATTGAAATCGATGATAGAAGTCACTGCAAGCTGCAGAGCTGAAGCGAAATATCAAAACTTGCGTCTCGTAACAATGGAGCCATTGATTGAACCATGGAGTGTCAAGATGACGCTTTCACAACAGCACATACGCGTACTTGATTTGGACGATAGAGAGCAGCTGATGGTGTCACCTTGGAAGCTGGATATTTCGTCAGACGTCTTTTTCCAACTAAATTTAACAGATGCACTGATTGCAAACCTGGTTGCTGCAGATCGAGCTTGGCGGTGGGTTGTTAACGCTGGTGGCGATTCTCGCGAAATGACAGAGTATTCCACGTACTGGATCCGAAATAACACCGGCATGCCTCTACGATACTGGGGTGCGTCGTACAACGAGCATTCTCTCGCTCCTGGACAAGAAGAACCTCTTCGCTTCAATAAAGATCAGTCGGATAGCGACAACAGGGACGACAGCAGAAAGCGTCAAAAGGAAAGTCGACGTAATGCCCACGTACACGATCGTCATATCTTTATTGCCGTAGAAGAGGAGTACCCAAGTGACAACCTGTCAAATATTCCAAGGAAATGGCAAAGTGAAGCACCCATTCCAGTTGATCAAGTTGATTCGCGAATGTATGCCTTGGTAGATTTTGAAGCGGATATTACGGCTACTCGAATGAGGAAGTGCGAGTGTGTGATTGACGTGCTAGTAGAGCGTGGATGCAAATATTTTGTGGTTCGATCGACATTGATTCTTGAGAATCAAACGTCATCTGACCTAGAAATCGAGTTTGTGCCTCCCCAACGACGTTCGGTGTCACGATCATTGAGAGCGGGAACTGCTTCACAAGGTCACATTATCCCGATTTGGAAAAAAATTGTTAATGCTTCGTCTGTTGTCCCCGTCCCAGTGCATATTGTATCCTCCGGCGAAGGCTATGTAATGGTGCGTCCTCCAGAGATTAGTGGGGCCGATAGTAGAGACGGCAATTTGCTACCAAAAGCCTACGCTAAAGAACGGGTACATCTCCCGCTCTTTGACCGAGGTAGCTCTTTGGCGAACGAGAACATGACGCACATGGAAACAGATGAGTTTGGCCAGGCCCAGTGTACCATCAAGTTCCGACGATTGTATAGTGACCGACCTGTTCGTCCATTCATGATGAACGTTTGTCTCTCGAGCACGAGTAGTGCACTGTATCACCGCACACTGTCATTCCATCCACCGCTTATTGTACACAATCTAACCGCAGGACCACTTGACTTTTGCTTGGCAACTCCGAGTGATTGGTCGCCTGCCGTAGAAACTGTGACACTTTCAAACGCGGGGGTGAATGCCGGGTGGGAAACTCGTGAGCAACGTTTGCGCGAACGAGGAACTATCAATGTTGCCGACTCATTGATTTGGCATTTGTCGAGTGAGGAAACACCTCTCGAATTGAGTGTCAGAATGAAGGGATTTGACTGGAGCGAGTCGACTAAGCTTGAGGAAGACTTGGGCGACGTTGTACGGATAAAGATGAAAGACCTCGTGAGCGATGCACAGCTTTATATTACCGCAGATATTCGGATGAGTAAGGGTCACTGCCGCGAACTGTTCCTTTATGTACCATACTGGATTGTTAACCTGACGGGCCTGAAACTTGAGTACGAATATGACGAAGAACGAATGGGGCGTGAACACTCCACCACGTACGTATTGTGTCCACTGTGGTGATATTGGAAATGGTTTTGGTATCAGTAACTTAAATGTGTTTGCTCATTGTTCATGCTACTAGATTGCTCGCAGGACAAAAAAGGTTGGATCGTGACGAGCTCCTACTGAAAGAAACCCAAAGAGCAAGGACAGTCCGGCGAGATCGCAATCCTCATCTTCTGCATCCTGTTCCACTTGAAGACAACGAGTTTGCGGATGGGATAGAGGATTTAAGCACCACATCTGGTCGCAGTGTTTCTCCGAATCGTCGAGATAATGAGCGCAAGAGACATCACCCTCGTCTTCTTCCGAGTGTTCCAGCAGTAAAGGGTTTGCTGGACCTACTCCCAAAAACGATCGAGTATGACCCTCGTAGCCTTGGACAACTGGAAGTTCTACAAGCTTGTCATTCCGACTATAGGACAGATCGTGGATGTGTTCGTCTTCGCGTCAGCAACGAAAGAGATGTTGCAGCTCTTGATGCAAGAAAGGAGAGTGGACAGCGGAAGTGGTCCGATCCCTTAGTTTTAGATCAAGCTGGTACGATTGGAGAGATTGAAGCTGACGATTACGGGACAAACCGAAAATTTAGCATCGGCTACTCAATTATTCCAGCAAAAGGTCAGTATTCACGGACGAAAGTGATCATGTTAACACCTCGATTCATGCTCATCAACACAATGAGTAGTGCCATCGAAGTGTGCCATTCGTCGTCCAAGATGATGACTCCATCTGTGATTGACATCGCTAACGCTAGTGGGTCGATGCCAAACTCTCGCGTAATGTCTCCTGTAAACCCTGTGGTTCAGCTTGATGCGGGAGCATTTGCTGATTTCCACTGGACACTTCGATTTGCTAAAACACGCACTATTCGATGCCGTTTCGCAGAATATGGCTGGTCGTGGAGTGGTGGTGTGCCATTGGTAGAGTCTGGTGAGTATGCCGTTCGCATGCGTCACGAGTCTACACGAGAGAGTAAACTCGTGCGGGTTTCACTGAAGCTGGACTCCTCGTGTATATGCGTATATTTCCGTGAAGAACGCACGACTGTGCCACCATATCGCGTGGAAAACTACTCGTTAGAAACACTGCGAACCCACCAGCATCGTGTTCGCCGCAGTGAGATACTACTGCCACATCACAGTCTGGATTATGCATGGGATGAACCCACAGAGGAACGTTTACTCGTTGTCGACATGCTTCCGTCGGCCGCTGGTGATAACAGCCGTCCTCTGCGCATCGGAAGTTTCGACTTGGATAAAATTCAGAGGTACCCCGATGCACTCGGTGGCACACTGGGCATTGAGATCTCCACGGATGGACCGACTCGAGTGTTGCGCTTCACCGATACCCGATTACGTGGCGAGAAGGCTGTTCCCAGCAGTCAGGCACTTAATGACCAGTCAGCGAAGACCGAGGCAAGCGACGGTAGTGCATTGCAGCTACTTCAGCGCTTTGTGAATGCCCCCACAGCGCATGTAACGTTACATCTACAGGGTGTGGGTATTTCAATCGTTGACAGTACCCCCAAGGAACTGCTGTATATGTCGATCTCTGGTATCGCCTTTGAGGTTCTCGTCTCTGAAGATGACCGAAACAATAGCGGGGCATCAATTGCGGGAAGCGCAGCATCACTGTCACGTCTCGAACGCGAGACCCAACCACGGATTCTTGCTTGCTGTCTCGAGGTGAATGATGTGCAAGTTGACAATCAGTTGCAGATGACACCATATCCAGTGCTGCTTCGCTTCTCGAATCCAAACGGCAGATCTCGAATTGTGAATGGACAAACTGTAAATATTCCTGTCCTGCAGGTGGGCCTTGTGAAACATGACGAGTATGCCGGTATCGAATTTATCAAGCATTTCAGCGTCACCGTATTACCGGTGCACATTCGTGTGGACGGTGCTCTACTCTATCAGATACTTCCACTTTTGGTGCACGCCAAAATCTATGGTAGCAGCGGCAATTCTAGTGCGGCAACCATGAAGCGAACGGTTGTGCTGGTGAATGGTGTGAGTAGCAGCGATGAGGCAACTCGAGCTGCGCATAGCCATTTACTCCTGAATGATTTTAATGCCAGTCTGGAGGTTCCGGTGAAGGTGCTTGAGGCAGCTCAGAAAGACGGGAATACATCGGCGGGACCAGCTTCTGGCCCGCCAGCACCTACGATGAAATCTGTCATTCGTAGAAACAGCGGTCAGCATCAGCTCGCAAGTCCACGCCAAAATCAGCATACCGCACTGGCTGCGGAAATTCAGCGCTATACAGCAGCTAAGTACGGGAGCCTCGGTGCCATTGCTGCAAAGGACGAAATGAAGAAGCTCTACTTTGAAGAGTTTCACATCGACCCCATCCGCGCTACTGTCAGCTTCTCGTTTGGCGATAGTGCAGGTGCCATTGTGGATGGCCACTTGTCTTCCCTATCGCACGCAGCAGCGTTAACGGATTCATCGTCGTCGCGAGAGTCATCTGTTATTACGGTTGGCCCCCTACGACTTATCTTAAACGCTATCGGTACCAGTTTGACCAAGATTGCGAATGCTCCGTTCCAGCTCAAGGCGTTGCACATCCACAACTCGTTTGTACAACCAGATGCGTTGGCTACGCGATTAGCGTCGCACTATCAGAGTGAAGCGCTTCGCCAGGCCTATGTCATACTCGGAAGTGTTGACGTACTAGGCAACCCCATGATTGCATGGAAGAATCTACGCAGTGGGTTCCAGGACTTTATCTCCGAGCCAGCACACGGGCTTCTGCAGCGAAGTCCACAGGCGTTTGCTTTCGGTGTGGGCCGTGGATCACTGTCGCTCGTGCGTGCATCCGTGTACACGTTCCTGGACTTTAATACTCGCATCCTCACGGCTTTTTCACTAGGTTTATCAGAGGCTTGTCTGAAGCTGGATGACTACACAGGCTACCCAGCCACACGCCATATCTTTCAAGGTCTTGTGCAAGGTGTCTCTGGAGTCGTGGTAGCTCCGATCCATTCGTTTGAAGTAAATGGTGCGCGTGGTGTGTTGCCTGGGTTAATGGCTGGTGCTTTTGGAGTGGTGCTTAAGCCGTTGCTCGGTTTCTCTTTGGCCACAGCAACAACTGCTGCTACGCTACGTGATGCTGTGGACCCCAACACGAAGGCGTTGCTTGTACGTGTCCGACCTCCACGCTACATTGATTTGCGGACGAAGCGGCTCAAAGTCTATTCGTATGTTGAATCTCTTGGCGAGGAAATAGTGGGCAAGATCCGCGGTGGCCGCTACCGTGCCGATGGATATTTGGGTCATGTCGACCTTAAGGCAACTCACCAGTGCTTTCTAGTCACTCGCAAGCGCATCCTCTTCCTGAACGTTAAGGGTACGGCATCAGCGCAAACAACAAAGTACGACGTGGAATGGGAGCTGTTGGCTGAGGAAGTTGTGATGGTTGATTGCTCTAGGACACCATCCGAGCAAATCGTCACCATTTACTACATGGAAGACGAGTTTCGCGCTGCTAGTGGAGCTGGCCGTAGAAACCACACTGCAAATGGGTCTAGTGCCGTTACCACAAGCCGTCGACGAACTCCAGGTGTACCACGTGGCATGTTTTTGCAAAAGCACGAGGTGGCATTGCCAGACACAAAGGTACTGTTTGTACGAGCCATGCTACAACAACAGGAGCGTTCGTTGCTTACGAAGATGAATAGCTACTCGAAGGATGGCGCACCACATCAATTGAGTCCAGTGTCGCCATTGACGAGATCAAATTCGATGGAGTTGAGCACAGCATGGCACCCAACCGTGCCGCTTGAGTACCCGATTTTCCGTTTGCCTCCATCACTGCACCAAACTCGCAGTTTCGCCCAACTCACACAGACTACGCCACCACACCATCATCATTAAAACCAAACTGCTAAAGTTCGTAGAGCTAGGGTATGAAAAGTGTGTAAATGTGTTTATGATCATAATCCTAGCGATCTAGGTCTCTTCCTGGTCACTTGCTGATAGACCTTCACCCTCGTGTTTGCGCTGAGCATCCCACATCCCTGCGTAGATGCTCTCAGGTTGTGTCAGCAGTTCTTCATGCGTGCCACACTCGGCAATGACGCCATGCTGCATGACGATGATCTGATGCGCGTTGCGAATCTGTTGATAACGATGCAGTGAGTACATGAGATTCTTATTAAGGGGATAACATTTCGACGTACCGTTGACAGGCGATGAGCAATAACCAGCATGGTGCGGTTTGCTTTGAGACGATTAAGGGCAGCCTGGATCTCCTGTTCTGTCACCGTGTCAAGTGCCGAAGTAGCCTCGTCCAAAATGACGAAAGGTGGGTCCTTCAGCAAAGTACGCGCAATGGCAACACGCTGCTTCTCACCGCCCGACAACTTCAATCCACGTTCACCAACCTTCGTGTTCCACTGATCTGGAAGCTTCACAATAAAATCGTAGATGCGAGCGGCCTTGGCCGCTTCGACGACCTGGTCAAAAGTTGCGTTCAGATTGCCATACTGGATGTTGCGAAGAATGGTGTCATTGAAGAGCACAGTGTCCTGGGGCACGATGCCAATGGCTTGGCGCAGAGACTGCTGAGTGACTGTGGCGATGTTGTGGTGATTCACCAAAATTTTACCAGCGTTGCATTCGTAGAATCGGAAGAGAAGGCGTGAAATGGTAGTCTTACCAGCACCAGTTTCTCCAACGAGTGCTGTAGTCGTACCACGAGGAATAGTAAAGTTCAAATCCTTGACACCAGTTGTGGCAGGCTGCGACGGGTAATGAAATGATACGTGGCGGAAAACTACGTCAATGCCGTTTTCCGAATCGTATTTGCATAGACCAAGCTGCACAGCATCCGGCGAATCCAAGATGTCAGGTTCCACCGAAAGCAACTCGCTTAGCTTCTTCATATCAACAACGGAGTTGATAACCATGTTGTAAATACCACCCAAGAAAAAAAGCGGTGCAAAAAGGTTCGTGAGATACACCGAGATGGCGATGAAAGTACCAATATCAATTCTGCGCCCACTGTCGTCTGTGAGATACACCGAGATGGCGATGAAAGCACCAATATCAATTCTGCGCCCACCGTCGTCGTTTACCACGTGCGGGGCTGCCAGCGCAAGTGCCACCAAGACAGTGGCTTGGATGATAATTGCCTGAGTACCATTGAGTACACTGAGAGATGCCTGAACGGAGATCGAATAGCGCTGATACTTTTCGATCACCTTGGAATATTCTTCAACCTCGTGACGCTCGTTGCCAAAGTACTTGATGGTCTCGTAGTTTAGCAGTGCATCAGTAGCCTTGTCGTGATATTCATTGTCGTGGCGCATGGAAGCTTCACGGTACTTCTTGCGCCAGAGCGTGATCTTGATGGTCAGGTACGCATACACCACAAGACTGGTGAAAACCACAAAGCTCAAACCTGCCAGTTCGAAATGCATGGCGAAAATCACAATCACCACGACAGATTCGGCCAGCGTCGGAATCAGATACAAAAACACATAGGACACAACGCTGTTGGCCGATTCAACACCGCGATCCATGGAGCGCAAAACATCACCCAATTTCTTCTGCACATGCCAGTCGTACGATAGTGACTGCACATGTTCATACGTAAGCGTAGCCAACTCAATATACGCCGTCTGTTTCACTTTGAGGTAAATCAGTGACTGCATCTCCTTGAACAACTTGGACACTAGCGTCAGAGCACTGAAAATGGCAATATCCCAAATCGCACCTCCAACATCCTTTGCAACCAGTGCGTTCGTCGCTGACGCCATAAACAGTGGAGCCGCCAAATTCGCCAATTTGCTCAAAATCAACACCAAGTAAGTGCTTCCAGCACGCATCTTGTTGGCAAACCCATGTGGCCAGAAGTACGGCTTCAGAATGTACATCAGTTTCACGAACGAAATCCCGCGTGGCTTCGCAGGTTCCGTGGGTTTGTCTGCAGCATATTGTGGCAGTGCTTCGCTCTCTGCGGTCAATGGAGTCCTAATAGAGTCTAGCAAATAGCTCAGATTGACCACTTCAAGCACCGTAAAAATTAATGGCAATGAATTGGCAACATTAGTGTCCACCAGAGCTTGTTTCTCTTCATCAAGTCGTGAAATAGCGTCCAACTTGAAAGCATCCACAGCCAAGATGCTCAGAAAAGCAAGACAGAAAAGGTTCACGATCCACGTGACAACACGCGCATCAGGCCAGCGCGTAGCCAGCAGGAAGAGCATGCTCTTGGTCACTGTGGCCCACACTGGGAGCCCCCAGAAACGCCACTGGGGCTGTTGTACGTCAAGTAACCAGCTCAATCGGGTGAAAGCTGAGCCTCCGAGGCTGAAGCTGCAGACAGCAAGTAAACTGGCCAAGTCCCAGGCCAGCAACAGCAACAGATTGAACTGTAGACACAGCATCTGTCGCTGCGCGGACCTGCGTCTTCCCTTGGGGGATAACGGGTCTCCACTGCTGCTGTCGTCGTCTCCATCATCGTCCCGCCAGCGCGAGTACGCCTTCTTCTTCTCCTTGGCATCCAGATGTTCCGTCACCTTGCCCAGTAGAGGGGTTGCCTCCTTTGCGGTGCTTTGCGTCATTGTACGGTGCTACACAAATGACACTTTCACTTGAGGAGGCAAATTGGAAACTGAACCTGGGCCGTTACGAGCGAAACGGACGTATCTTTAGGAATAATGATTACGTATTAACTGGTCACTCATCCCCTAAATTGTCATTTTTAGGTTATGTTTCTGGAAATTTGTCCCACAATATTGCCAATTTAGGCCAATAGTTAGAGATGCAAACGTAGTTCATTCGCGGATGTGGAAGAAATGCACCACGAATTGACGCTTTTGTGCGTAGTTGACTCCATGTCGAGTTTCATGAACACGGCTGGAGCCATAGACATGAAGGACTCAATCACGTGGATCAAAGATAGCAAGTAGTAGTAAAATATGAAGCAAAAGCTCAACACTAGCATTTAGCACACGATGGCCCGCTCCCTCAGCCTTTCGGCGAGAGTGCGATGGCCGTGTATTATTATTTCTTCAAGATGATGGCAAAGAGCGATCCCTCGCAGCTGAGCAGACTAGCTAGATCCTCCTAGATAGCTTAGATCACGCCAATGCGGTTGGCCACGTCCAGAGCGTCGTAGTCAGCAGTCAGACGCACGTACGCCTTCTTCTGGCCATCGGGTCTACAACAAAACAACCACAAAGTCAGCACATTGCTCTACTATCCACTACACAAAGACAGAGAGCGGCATCATCGCCGCCCCTTGAGTCCACGTTACCGCATTTCCCTATCAGGACTACGGCTAGACGTACAGCAACTCAAGGGGTTTCCATGGTCTCTCTATCTAGCAACTTAAAGCTCGACCCAATGGTGTACCTGATGAGCGTGTTGACCTTGGCGACCTTGATGTCGTACAGCTGCTTGACAGCGTCCTTGATCTGACGCTTGTTGGCCAGCAGGTCCACGAGGAACACGAGCGTGTTGTTGTCCTCGATCTTCTTCATGGCCGACTCCGTGGTGAGCGGGGCCTTGATGATGCGGTACTTGTCGAGCTTGTTGCGCGACGGCACCGACTTGCGGGCGTAACGCGGAGCACGGGCCAACTGGAGGGTCTTAGGCTTGTAGAAGTGCACCTTGGTGCGGATCTTCAGCACCTTGCCGTGCGAGCCCTTGATCACCTTCTTGGACAGCTTGGCAGCCGACTTGCCGGCCGCCGTCTTTGGGGTGTTCGTAACCTTAGCCATCTCGTTTGCCTCTTTGAGAAATGACTGGTCGTTTACTATGGCGCATGGAGCGAGGAGCGCCAGCCAACAATTACAGACAGATTATTAGCCAATGAGAAGAGAATCAAAACGAACTTAAGAGAGTCACTTTGTAGAGTTGGTGTAGAGATCATGTGCAATGCTAACAGCATCAAAGGGACTAATGTATCACAGCTAGTGGCACTGGAAAGCTAAGGACGACGCCAGTGACTCGATTCTTGTAGATGAATTCATTCGAAGAAATTCGTCATCGAAAGCAAGTGAATTGCTCCGTGGTCATGCATTGTGTTATTTGGATTGTATTGGCAGCAACACTAGGAGGTGTCATTTCAACTGCTGCAACTTCGACGAATGTCACGACATTAGCTGAGTCCGACAACACCACCGACAACTCCACGGACAATAGCAACGATAATAGCGACAGAAACGACGTCGCAACTGAAGTGGTGACGGTGCGCCACATTTTGCACTTTTCAGATGTGCACCTCAATATCTCCGAGTCGTTAAACGAAAGCGATTCAGCGAAGATTCCCGTCGTCTATGGTGAAGATGCACCTACCCGTCTGTTGATATCGGCACTGGACTACGCCAAGAAGGTGTCACCTGACCCGGACTTCTTCCTCTACACTGGGGACCATGCAGTGCATGGCAAACTGTCGGATGAGTACCTCGCAGAAGCTGTTGAGGAGAACGTAGAACTCATGGCCAAGTATTACTCGGTGACGGACAATGACACGATGACGCTGGACATCACAGCAATTATTGGCAACGCTGATACTAGTGCGTATCGACTTTTGGTGTGAGATTGCATGGTGTTAACTGACAATTGGTTGTGCAGGTCCAGATTACACCATGAACGTGACAGACCCGGAGACAGAAGAGAATCCCACAATTGCGCTGATCTCAGGAGCATGGAACGATACGATGTCCAAGTCGAACCTCGGTTGGTTCAACCGCCGCGGTTATTTGGCATACACTCTAGACGAGAATCTCATTGTGATCACTTTGAACACACTACCCTACTCGGTGAGCTTCTGAAATTTCGCCTCTTTGTTTTCACGGCACAGTAGCTAACATTTGCGTGATGGTATTGCAGCCAGAACACCTTCCAGATACGTCCAATTTGCCTGATCCGTTCGACCAGTTTACATGGTTGAATGCTTCACTGTCTGAGTTGCGAAATGCTGGCAAGTTGGCGTACATCGTTGGCCATATCCCGCCTATTATCGATTCATACAGCGGTTCACCCATGTGGAACGAGACGTACATCAAGACGTACAAACAGATTGTCAGCCAGTACACAGACATCATCAAAGCGCAATTCTTTGGCCACGTGCACAGCATCGAGTTCAGACTGCCACTTTCCAGCAGCCTGAGCGAGCAACTTCAGCAGAACGGAGTGGCTGTGGACGACGACTATAAGGACAGCTCTGACCTTGTGCCGCTGTTCATGGCAGCAGCAATTTCTCCACTATTCTTGAATAACCCAGCGTTTATGGTTTGGGACTTTGACGCTGTGACATACGATGTTATTGATTTCACGGTTTATGGCGGAAACATCTCATCCACTACTCAAAGAGTGGATTGGAAGGCACTCTTCCAAGCAAGCACGGAGTATGGTGTCAGTTCATTGAACACATCGGAGATTACCAGATTTGTGGAGCGTGCAGCAGCGGACGCGGAGTTGCTGGAGCAGTACTACTTCAACTCGAAGGCTCAATCGCGACTTCAATCATCTTGTTTAAATGCGGAGTGCCAAGCGGAGTGGTTGTGCTCCCTGTATTGGTGGTCTTCGACGGCAGATTTCAGCTCTTGTGTGACGTCCACCAAAGCAGTGAAGTCGAAGGATACTTATGCCATCCAGCGGTTAGTGTCTTCGTCGGCCGGATCCCTATTGTTTGCGTCGTCTGCTATTATCTTGGGAGGTATCGCTGCAACCGCAATTTTTGTGCTACTTACTTCTAAAGTATGCCGACGTGATGGAGACCAAGAAACTGCGAAGCTTTTGCAACGACAACGCGTCCACTTTGCAGCAATGGTATGACAACCCGAGAACACCCAAGGTGGCCTCGAATACAAACCGTTTGTCGAGATATTCGATTACAGTACATGTATGATGGATGAATTGGTACATCGAACTTCGAGGCTCGAAGTAGTTTTACCCTACTACATCGACTATGAAGTTCCACAACTGAGTACAATACCAACTCGCGGTCTAGTTTATTCGAAGAAAGGTCCACCACAACTCATAGGTGGAAGACGCTTTGGTAATCTCGCAAGCATTAGCGTAGTGCGCTTTGGTTCCTAATAAAGGTGGGTACTGCACGCAACAACGTATGTTAGATGTTTAAGATCCACCAAGCGAACTAGATATTATGGAATTTATCATATACATGCTCCCTTGTGACGATGCTGGTGGCAACGATTGCAAGGCAGTTTAATGCCTCCAACGCGAGATCATTATGTCGGAGGATTTCATTTAACCAGCATTAAATCGATTATCTGGAAACTTTAATTGTGGAAAACTTGAACTGCTGCGTTGAAGTCACTGAGTCCCAGTAGGGAACCCCAACTACGTAGCTGCCTAGCGAGTATGCCCTGGATAAACACTATTCAGGCACTGCGAATATCTCACCGCTCAACGCCAGAAAGGAATAATACAGGGCTATCTGCAAAAAAAAGAGTAAGCGCAGCACCAGTTGACGTAGTGCCACACAGCAGTGCCTGCGCGGAAGCTACAGCCTGCAGATCCATGGTCCATTCATTCCGAACCATGGACGAGACCAGCGTTGTGATCGGTAGACTGGTTGCAGCACGAACTGAACCAGGATCTGGCAGAACGGCGAAAGCATGACAGGAGATCAAAATTGACCATGAAGCCACCGACGTCGGATCTGCTTCAAATGCAGCACCAGGCGAAAGAGGTTCATCCAGCGCACGCGCCGTTGCACGTACAGGACAAGTTGCAGTGGGAAAATGATTGGACGCATACCCTAACATGTGAATCACAACCTGAAAGTACGGTGTGTACCATTGAAAGAGTTGCATTTACTTTTGCTTGATGCGCTAGCTAACGAACGTCATAACTACGTTGCTTCGAGGGAACTCCGTGCTATAAATCCAGTCGCTAGAAAAATGGTCCACTGATTATGAAGGTATCTGATCGACGCCGTCATGGCATGGCGAGACGCAATCGAGTTAACTTCAATGTGAATCCGTCGGACTCTCGACGAGACAAAGCCGGTTTGCAAGTTATTGGGACAGCTCCAGCCACACCTGACACCATCGTGCATTGCAGCACAATTTCGCTAGGAAGCGCGTTAACTCTTGGGGTTTGACGACGGCGACGAGGCAGTTGAGGAAGATCTGTAGATGAACAACAATACATACCAATGGCACAGGACTGTACAAACAACTGCAACCAGCTGTAGTAGGGAACCGGATTTCCTTACGCTGCAGCACTGCGCACGCATCAATGTTTACACAACGAAGGACTTGTGCAAGGGACCGCGAAGGGATTTCACAAAGTAAACTCACGCTCGATTGATGTCATGACGTCCGTTAATCCAACTGCAGTTTAGACGCCTTGCACACACTCACAGTCCCTTCTCATGGACCGTGCCAGTCGCTCAGTCAACTCGATACGTGACGTGTAGTTCCCTACCGAGAGAACAACCTCACGTAAAACGGAATCTGACTCCACACAGCGAAGCGAGGTCCAGCTTCACTCACTCTAGTTTTCGGCTCATAGACAACGAAGCAAGGTGTCAGCCTAGTTGATAGTCATGGAGCCACCTCCACCCACACTCCCTCAGCTTTCTTCCTACCTACCAACGTCTTCTTCCGATACGCGTACCTCAAGTATACCCACCACAATGCGACTCAAGAAACGGCGCAATAGCATCGAAGGCGCGTTCTCGGCCGTAAGTCCTAGTCCCCCAAGACCTCATGAACTCGAGAACGAGCACCTCAAGAGGAAAAATACCTCATTAGAAGAATCGATGGAGACTGAAGACAAAGGATCAAAAGCAGTGTCGTTCTCGCGGCTCGACAGTATTTATCAGGCTCAAGAGCAGGGTAGTCCTCTAGCCATTTCCAAGGCTTTTTCATTTTCGTCTACATTGTCCTCTCAAGATCCAGATGTAGAGACAACCAGTTATTTCGCGTCAAGGTCAGCTACCCCCCGTCGAGAACGCACATCAAGGTATCTAAGCGAAGGTGACCGCCGAGAGATCATTACACGCATCGATGCTGGTGAAAAACAAGTGACGCTCGCGAGGGAGTTCAGTGTGAGTCGTGCTGCTATTTGCAATCTCTACAAAAATCGATGGGAAGTACTTACCCGGGGTAGTCGTAACCCCGAGTCAAAGCATCCGAAAAAGTCTCGCAGCAGGAGAACAAGCCCACGTTTGACTTCAGCAAATAACGAGGCGAGTACAGCTGTGCCTGAACCGATTACAGTCTACCCCGATGTGTCCACGATATCAATTCATGCAGATGAGAGACCACGCGACGAGAATGTAGACTACAGAAATGAGGCAAGATCTGCATTTTACCGGGCAATGGACGAGGAGGAGAAACCAAGTCGAAACAATAGCCCATCTGCTGCAGCTCAAGCCTCCGTGCAGGAAGACCACTCCGGGCGATATCATCAATTGAGTCACCACAATCAATTTCATCAGAATGAAGCAGATCAACAATCGCAACCACGCGAACAACGATCTCCTTTCGACGAGACAGCAAGTATTCCGGCGCCATCCCGACAATTCCTTGTCCATGAGGCCTCGGCGTATTCATATCCTTGTAGGAACTTGATTGCGGCGCTTAGGGATGAAAACATCAGCACAGCAGTGTTCCAGCAGCGGGCGACGCGGCTGGTACGTCTTCTGGTCGAAGAAGCCTTAACCTGTTTACCGCACGAGAACGTTCAGATCAAGAACCAGTTCGGCGATGTTTGCCACGCAACAAAGTCTCTGGATGAGCGAGACATCTTTGGCGTCTCGATGGAAAATCATGGCATGATGTTGCTACGCGCGTTCTCCACTATCAATCCCGCATCACCCACCGGCGTGGTCTCCATTGAAGCAAGAGCTGCTGATGACAAAAGCAGCGTCAGCTTGACGCCGTCCGTCGTTCAGACACAGCTACCCCCTGTTACTCCTCGCCAAGTTGTATTACTGCTTGACATCGAGTGCGCTACAGGAAATGAGGCATGCGCGGCACTGCATCATCTTGTGCATGAGAGGAAGATATCAGCCAAGACTATTTATTTTGTGACTGTCATCAGCTCCTTCGAGGGGCTTCAAAATGTGTTCCGGCACTTTCCAGGTGCGTCTGTTTCGTCACCACGGCGGCATTGGTGTTCGAACTAATGCACTCTCTTGTTTTGTAGACGTTACTCTTATCGCAGCTCAAGTGGATACCGTGCTAGACGCGAATCAACATATTCGTCCAGGTATCGGAGACTTCATGCAGCGTTACTGGAATGCCCACTCTGACCAAGTGCACCATAGCCACCCAACGTAATATTTGTGCAAGCCTCTTAAACTTAAAACTAGTAGTACCTCTTTGATATTCATTCACAAATAACAACAGCTTAGACTTACGGACCGCTAAGTGTATCTGATTATTATCTGTACTACTGTAGTACTTAGTAGTACGCACTGCTCACCTGCACTGTCAATTGCTGCTAACCAGAAGAAACACTCGAATGAGCGACAAAAGATTACAATTCAATCAGAAGTAGCGACCGCAGCATTTTCCGTAGTACACAATCGTCTACAGCTCCTTGCACATGCAACGTTAGGCAAGTACCAAACACGGCGACAGGAGATCGACCAGAGTTGTGGACTAGTCAGCCTCGGCTTCTGTACTCCCACACATGTTCGCACGCTAAACGTACACGTAGATGAGTATATCTACACGAAAAGGAACGAAACATACACGCTTCCAAGTCACCTCGTAGCTTTGGTCCTTTGGTGCTTTGGTGCTTCATGTTTTCTTGTATGATAGCGGGATTGGAGACGTCACTGGGTTGGTCTTTATGCTGTATGTGATGGATTTAACCGGCAGTATTGCCATCTTGGGGAGGGATAAGCCATTCCTCAATGACTTTACTAGACGATACCGATCAACAATACTGTCGCCAGTCATACAAACTCAACGACAACTGTAATGACCAGAATCTATATCTTCAAGTGAGGGTGTTGTGAAAACCATTGTCCTAATGTTTACAACAAGTGCGGTCACAACTTGTTTCCTGGGAATAAGTTGTGGCGCACAACCAATTCCCAGTAACACACGGAGTTAATCTGCAGCGAAACCACAACATTCAATACAATCTGACACTGCTAAGCGTATCCGTGTTTTTGAATAACTGCTTCTAGTGTCTTCTCGTATAATACGCTTTGGCTTGTGGATGGGGTACAGTTGCATGACAGCTACAGCGTCTACAATGGTCATGAGCATTTTGCTGCCATACAAGAATCGAGCAGCGATTCATATCGGCACGCTCGTGCTTGTCCCCACTGTTTAGTACGCAATCGTCTACAGCTCCTTGAACTGGTGTGCGTCCAGACTATCCTGACCGTTCTCCAACAGCGCCAACAACGCTCCTGCGAATGCCTTGTATTCGGGGTGCTCACGGTGCTTCGCCACGCTCTGTTTAGGACAATTACAATTGCATTCGACCAGGTGAAAGCGAGCAAGCAAACAACACGGTCAGTCACAAGTCACAGACATGAAATGGCCAAGTGGTGTCTGATGGCGACACCACATCAAAATAGGCAAAATAGGTGAAGAGAGACAAATACGTACGCTCTCCTGGTCGTAGCGCTCGACGATGGTCCACTTGCGCGAGTCGGTGGTGCTCTGCAAGGGGTACCAGGCTTGGACACCCTCTTCCTTGTTTGAGAAGATCTTGGCACCCTCAGCCAGCTTGGCGCGCACTTGCTCCTCGACGCCGTCCTTGGCGTACATGTTGACGATAATGGTGAGGGCCATGGTTTCTAGTGGTGGGGTGGTGGTGGTGGTTGGGAAGTCGAGAGTGAATTCGAAAATGAGTGACGTGTCCTCCAGCTTGAAGCGGATGTCCGCACTGTCCGTACGCTCAGTGTGATAGGAGTTTACGAGACTCTGTGTTTTTCTAGGACACGTACGATTTTGTCCGCGATGGATACGCCACTTCAATCTGGTGCTCTGATAACCCGATTACGCATGGAAAACTGTGTGGGATTCTCGGTAATCCATCTCGATGTGCCAATGAAGACCAAACTAC
>PCFV01000203.1:0-44412 GCA_002812785.1 Phytophthora litchii | reverse complement strand
AACTGTCGTATGTTTATTAGTAAGGGTATAGCAAAAGTCCATGGTATCAGGTGAGGAATTGATAGTGTAAGCGTATTCCTAAACTTACTTCCCCGCTCGAACGTACTCCATCTTCAAGCATCAGCTGACCCATGCGTCTCTCCATCTCCAAACTAGTGTTGACTCTATCAATAGCCACTATCCTTGTGTGCGGAAATGTCTTTCCCACTATATCAAACTCTGACCGAGTCTCATCGTCAGACTTGACCTCGCTGACTGTCCCAACTGACAGTAGTGTTCTTTCCCACTATATCAAACTCTGACCGGTCAGACTTGACCTCGCTGACAGTCCCAACTGACAGTAGTGCAGTGTTAACTTGCAGGGACTCAAAACACTCACCATGACGGTGGACAAACCTGAATAAAGTTCTTACTCCGGTGAAGAACCTCATCCCAGGGTACAAAGCTGCTGAAGCGGCCAAGCTAGCGAAGGAGTGCCAAAAATACACGCAAATCCTGGAACGTGACGATTATCTTATCAAGGCGATGGCGGACTGGCGTGGAAATGGAAAAACTGCGACTTCCTTCCTCGCTCATGTACTGAATATAGAAGGCCCGTTTACTGTGCATCATGGTTTCTCGATTGACAGAACGCTTTTCAATCATCACGTGTGTGCTGGGTGTTCTTGAAATATGTATTAAATTTCTAATAACGTCCCAAAAGATGATAAGATCATGAAAACGAAGAATTTCACGACACGGAGACTAAGGGGGCTGTAGACTCAGAGTTTGCGAGTTTAGTCTTGGTGCTAGAAGTTTCCCCTAACGTCACCATCAGCCTTCATTTTCTTGCGAAAAAACTACAACGATATTTTCCAGTCCTAATCCAGCTCGTAGAGAAGCTGATTCTGGAATCGAGCTGCAACTAGAGGAGGTGCAGGTGTAGTTATACCCATATGTTTGGTTTTCGGGACGGAAGGTGTGTTCGTAGATTTCTTCTGAACAATGATCACCATGTTTTCACTGGCGACATCAAATTCAGCAGTAGACGGATCGATTTCGACAGGAAGCACTGCAATCACCATTTCATACGTTCTTTGGTTGTAGTCTGAAAAATGAAGGTGCATCGATGAAGACGACGGGAATGTAAGTTTCACACTTATCGAGTCAATACCAGCCACACCCACGATAAACGACAGACAATCTGGTGTATCGTGAGTCTCGAAAGGTGGTTTGATCAGATTCACGAGTTTTGTGGCCTCAGTTGGCTGCTCTTTAGCTGGTGGTATTCCCGGTGGTAATTTTGAATTGTTTCCATCAACTCCCGTGTCGATGTTATCTTGTTCTTCGTAGCAGCTCTCGAGTGGTGGTAAATCGTCAAAACAATTGTGCTTGGTTGCTGCCGAGTCCGCCACTACTCGACAAGTGACTGGTGACGCGTTTTGCTGTCGTGCATTAAACTGATTGTGAGCTAGCACCTGCGGATCGTTTGCCACCATAAGTGCCGTCTCCCTCAACATACGGAACTCGTCATTGCCTTCCTTTTTCTGCTTTGGTACGCGGACTTCGTTATTCATTGAAATTTTCGGTTCATTTTGGGGTTCTCCTTCCCTTTTTTCCTCTTCGTCGTCATCCTGAACAATCAAGGATACCGATTGCGGTTTTGGCTTCGGTGGAGGTTGCACTGGCAAAGTGACCACTAGCTTGTGGTTCTTGCGGTCAAACTTGGCACTGCCTTTTTCTTCAATCACTGGGAATGGCAGCGCCAGCTCTAATGGCTCATATTTTCCAGGCACACAAGGATCTGCCGACAATCGCAGCACCCGCTCACTCACGTCCAGGTCCAACCCCTTAGCACTCGAGGAAAGAGGAAAACTCACCTCGACCACCAGCTCTTTAGGGCGGTAACGATCCTCTGGAACGTTCATGCCTGGATCCGCTTGCATGTGGTGGAGAAGCTCGAAACGTCCACGGTAAATCAATTGGTACTCCATCTTCTTCTCTTGTGATTTTTCAAGTTGTTGTTTTGAATCTAACTTGATACTCGATACCTCCTTAATTAATGTTGAACTCCCCTCAGCCTCCACATGCGTCAGTTGGTTTAGCACCGACGTATTATCATTGTCCTTCAGGGCCTTTATTACTTGATCTGGTGGTGTGTTCTCCTTGTCGCTCAAGACTGTGATTTTGTCTGCAGAACTCTCCGTCATTGTAGCTTGAACCTTTGGTTTCGACTGCACTTTCTTGGGTTTGGCTGGCTCTGGAGCTTCGCGTTCTTTTCGTAGACACATCGTAACTGGGTCACCCGACTTGTAGAACACACCTTTGAGAATGTGGTAGTTCCTCGCCAACAACTCGTTTGGCTTGCGTCTCGACTCCCTCAAGATCGGTTCCACCGCATCCAAACATGTACTGATGACCATGTGTCTATAATCCGTTCTAGCCATTGCAAACTCAATGACTCTCGGATGGAAACACACATCGAAGGTCGGAACACTGGAGCCTCCTTTATCTGGCTCAAGTCTCTCTGGTCCTAACGAGTATGGCAGATTCCATGATGTGCCTTGCTGACCAGCGGTTACCCTCGTACTAGACGGTGGCTGCATCTTGTCACTACTACAAACATTGACAAATATCTTCTGTGTAGATTCCCACTTGGTCTTGACCACGAATCCAGGTTTTGGCTTGACAAGTTGCTTGTCCATTGGCACTTTTTGTTCATTCTCGAGTTGGGTCAGATATTGCTCCGTCTCGGCGCGATTGCGTGGATCGGATATTTCCTGCATGTATTCATTGAGTAATGAACGGAATTCGGGGTCTTTCATGGCCGACAGGAACTTCTGCTGCTCCTGAGGCGTCACTTTGGGCTCCGTTCCGGATTTTTGGGAACGCATTGCTGCTTCAAATAACGCACCCATTTCTGCTTCACTTGGAGCATCTCTCTCCGTTGCATTATTGTTGGTTGCAGTATTGGATGGTTTAGTATTGCGATTGCTTGATACCATGGTTCCTTGCCAGCGATAGTGTCAAATACTCGAATGGATCGAGCAGATCCGCACCAAGGGACACGACTGGTTCTTGAATTTTACAGAATATAAAAATAACTTCGAAAATAGAAACGGCTGGTGTACCATGTTTAGCAGGGTGTAGCCATGTGCGTGACTTGGCATTTTGGGAAGATAGACTATGCCGGCGCATCAAGAGGAACTCAGTGCGTTTAAACCTACTTTCTCTACATGTGATGATTAGACTGACCATATTTGCGGTGTTATGGTAGATAAACGCTTCGTCCAAGCACTGAGTTTTGACGAGGAAGAGCAGCGAATGAATGAAGGTTTCGGAGATGATGAAGGCTTTAGTGAGGGACGATACGTAGGCGACGACGAAGACGGACAACAATTTCAACATCGCCGACCACTGAGTCGATCGGCATCTTCGGCAGGATCACGATCGACTGCGTCGTTCGACGAAGATGGACCTATGCCGTACTCGGACTCCGCTGCCATCCAATCCAAGAAATACATGGAGCGAGATCAGGTTAAGCTCGCACTGGAACAGGAGGAGCGCCAGCGTCGACTAAACAAGATCCGCGCTCGTCGACAGCACTTGCAAAAGTGGACACAGAAGACAGCGAAATCCCCGTTCCACGTAAATCTCGTGGCCGATAACGAACGTCTGGATGAAGAGCATCGTCTCCGCATGATGGAGCGTGCTCGTCGTGCACGTGAACTCGAACGACGAGCTAAAGAAGCCAAAAGTGAAGTTATCTTAAAGGCTCTTACCGAAACGTCCGATCTGGAGCTACTGCGCCGCGAGAAGCGTGCGATCATCGACGAGGAGAAACGACTGAAGGCGTTGCTGGATCTTGAAAAGACCAACTCTCACCGCAAAATGGACCTCCTTGCTGCTCGCAACGCAGAGAAGCGTCGTCGTCAGGAGAAAGAAGAATACCGTCGTCGTCAGCGTCAACAGGAGCTCCACGAACGCGAGGAAACCTACAAAAAGCTACTGAAAGAGAAGCTGGCATTGGACGGCTAGATCCCGTGTAGCTAACTCTCTTTGCGTTTATACATCTTACCATCAACTAATGCAGACACGCACGTGTGGAGTGTATTTCGTAGTCGATAGTTCTTTCTGCTTATTCCTGAACAGTGCTGCGCTTGACCACGTAGACCTGTTCAGCATCCAACGTCACGACATAGTCGTACGTTGGGAAGTTAACTGCAGTAGACACAAAATCCATACGAAAGACGTTAGTATCTCCACGTACAGACTCAAACCTGATCAACATACTCGTCATGCGCTGCAATTCCTCCTTCTGATTGGCATCCAGCACGCTGCTCGAGTCCTGCAGCATGGAGAAGATGGTCTCGGCTGCAATCTCCCCAGAGGTCCCACGCAATTCGCCTGTGGCCGACAGCACTTGGCCCTGGATGTCCAGCACCAGAGTTCCAGTCTGACCGCTCACAGTTCTCAATGCGCCGGCATCCTGTGAAGAATACAGAAGGATTTAGAGGTTGAGATTATGGTCAGATGATAGAGGAAACTTTGTAAAATGCATGGATGCTTCTCCTGTTGTGATAGGAGTTGTAGTGATGGAGATAGAGAGGTGTGAACATGCACGAAGAGCAACACGCACCATGTTGATGAGATTCTGCACAATGTATTGTGATGTACGTCACATAGATGTTGTGTGGCGTACGTAACTTCAGCTTCTTGAAATGGCTACATTTATAAATATTGCCAACGACAGGCAAGTATGAAGAAGACGAAGGGATGCTTGGTTGTGCCAGAAGATGGGGACTTATTGGTATTGCAGCAGCCAATGCAACCGATTGGGAGTGATAATCCGCCACCAGTGTCCGAACTTTTTAATTTTCTGCGTGGAATGAAAGATAACAAGCGTAGTGATCGATTGGCGTCGTTTCGAGTGAAGCGAGACTACTTAATGCATCAAATGGAATCGATTGTGCTACAGGAGGCGGAGTTAGGCTCCGCGTTGGAATTGCTTGATTATACCAGGAATAAATGTGACCAACAACATGACGCCATTGTCCAGCGACTTGAAAGCTGCGAAGAACTATTGAGGGCTTTGGAGAGAGGGTCAAGTCAGGATGGACAATCGGTTGAGAGTCTGTTGAGTGAAAGCGAACATGGTAGATGGCAGCAAACTAAGGAAATGGTCACGACAATCTTGCCAGAGGTCCTCACGAGATTAGAAGACAACATTGAGCTGAACAATGCAAAAATTCGCGACGTGAGAGATAAAATGGAGGAACTGCGAGCGAAGCGTCTGGCACTGCGAGAAGAAATTGCAATCAAGGAAGAAGACATTGCGTTGATGATCTCCGATAAAGCCACGCCCTCAGATCTATTGAAGTGTAAAAATCTGTAGCTTTGTAAAGACTTTCACGTGCACGGAGGTGTGTTAGTTGAAGAGATGGTGTTTGTCACGCTTGCGCTTGCGCATTTTCTTTTTGGCAACGTCGATATTGCGCTCCTGCCATTTGCTCTTGCTCAGTTTCACTGGTCGGTTGCCGATATACTTTCCGTTCATTTCGCGCAGGGCTTTGGCGCAGTCGAACGGGTCGGTAAAACTCACAAACCCATATCCACGCGACTTATGGGTAAGCTTGTCTCGCACCACGCGTGCGCGCTGGAACGAAGCATACTTTGAAAAGCTATGAGCCAGCAGCTCATCACTCACTTCATTGCCCAAATCTCCACAAAAGAGTCGAAAGTCGTTATCTGGCCAGTCATCTAGCGTCTGGTCCTCCCACACTTGACCACCAGCAAGTCGCAGATGTCGTTTCTGTTTCCTCACTCCATCTTTCCCCTGAGCAGCAATACTTCTAGCAGTTCTCTTCGGATCGTACTCATATACACTCTGCTGTCTGTTCATCATCTGCTGCTCCTCCATCGGTAGCACTTGTCCCGTCTCCATATCCACACGGGGCTGTATCGGTCTGTAACTCGAAGCCGCTGCAATAGTAGCTGCATGCTCCCCCGTCGTGCCCATGGGAAAGCCACTGAGTGCTCCTCGATGTGCCGCTACATCTTCCAACGTGTTGAGCATCCGAGAACGTTCATCAAATGGAGTTTCCGTTGACTGCGTCTTTTTAACCGGCGCAGGACGTGGCGGAGCCATGTAAACCTTAGGTTTGGCCGTCACCATGGGCTTTGGAGTGGCTGGTCCTTCGTCCGTCGTCTTGGGTTTCTTCACCTGTGGTTGGTCATCCTCCTTCTTGCCTTCCGCCTGCTCTAGCGACTGGATTTCCGCCTCGAAGCGAGCGAATTCGTCGTCCAGGTCTGCCATCTCGTTATGAAGAGCTCTAATAGCGTTCTTCTTTCTGATAGGTCGAAATGGAGATAATCGAAATATTATGATTGGTTGAAAAGGAGATTCGGATGGTTTGTTTCATTGGATGGAAGCCACTTTCTAACGAACTTACTCAAGCCAAGATGGACGACATGGAGTACGACGATGCGGGCCACCACATGGAGGACGAGGAGGTCCCTGAAGAGGAGTTGGAGGAGGAAGTCCCAGCCGAAGATATGTACGAAGGAGACGACGCAGGAAACGAGGAGAACAAGGTGCAGGTGCTGGACGAGTCCCACAAACAACCCAATGCACACCGCATCACGACGCGTTACATGACCAAGTACGAACGCGCCCGTGTCCTGGGAACGCGTGCACTGCAGATATCTATGAACGCACCGGTGATGGTGGACATTGAGGGTGAGACGGATCCACTTAAGATTGCCATGAAGGAGCTTCGTGAACGCAAGATTCCCATCATCATTCGTCGATACCTACCTGACAATTCGTTCGAGGACTGGAGCATCGACGAGCTCATTATTGAGTAGATGCAGATAGAGCAGGTGGACTCGATACACGTACGTACATACACAACATCTTTTATACCGTATTATGGACTTGAAATGATGTTGGAAGGCGTATATTCAAGGAGCTACAGCTGCATCACGGCGACTGCTTGCTACTGAACTTCCAGCCTGTTGGTGTTTCTGTCTTAGTTGACGGTGGTCTGCGAGTCGCAAGCAGTGCCGTAGTATCCCGGGAAGCACTCGCATTCGCCTGTCTCGTAGTTGCATTTGCCACGACCACCGCAGTCGCGACCCTGGTTCTGGCCAAATGCAAGCAGCACATCTTCGCCACTGGGGCACTCCTTGAGAGAGCAGTCTGCTCCGCGGTAGCCTTGGTCGCAATAGCAGCCCATTTGCTTGATCGCATCCCATGCTGTATAAGCTCCTGGTGCGGTACCACCAGCATTATTTGGTGTACCAGCAATGATAGCTGCTAGGGTGAGGCAAATGCCGCGACTGTTGCAGTTGTTAGGACACTCCGTTCGCTCGCAGGCCTTGCCTTCGTACCCCGGATAGCAAGTACAGTGTCCCGTGCTATAGTCACAGTTGCCACGGTTGGAGCACTCAGCCAACTGGTGACCCACGTTTGTCGCTGAAGGCACTTGAACCCACGCGTCTCCGTACGGACACGTCCGCAACGAGCAATCGGCGCCCTTGAACGCTGGGTATTTGATGGTTTCGTCCTCCTGATCCTGTCGCTCATAGCACGTGCACTTGTCGTTCTTGCCGCACGTTCCCTGTGCGTTGCATCCGTTCGGGCAGTAGGCACTCACGTCTTCAGGCATCCAGGTCAGCAGTGCCAATGCACTCACGAAGAAGAGCGCAACCTTGGACACACCCAACATGCTTCAAGTGCCGATGCTGTCCTGTACCTGTCTCGATCCCTTGCAGAGAGGCAATTGCAAATGGTCCTTTGAGCCTCAACGCAACGCGAAAGATCCCATGGTGGCGCTTCAGCAATGGTCGCTTTAGTGACCCTTCGCTTTCGTATCTTCACGCCGAAATCTGTGACGTGGTGCAATGTTTGACTCGATGTAGCCATCCTCTTTTCTTCCAATAGAACGTCAGTTCTTCCTGAATTACAGCGAACCAAGAGCTCAACATGGAGGACGCTGCGGATGTAGCGGAGATCTTCGAGTGCGAAGGCAACTTCTCCTTCCTGCGTGAATGTCATCACTTCACGTTCAAAATCCATAGCGACTGTAGTCTTCGAGTCGACATCAAACCTGCAGCTGTTGATCACGAGTCTCCTGTTCGAACCATTGAAGACATTGACGACGTAGACGAAAATGCACAAGATGATGCAGTACTAGAACAAGATGAAGATGAGGAGGTTGATGCCAAATTGCTAGCGTATGATGGACGAGCATTAGTGGAAATACCACCTGAACAAGATGCTACACAACCAAAGTGCTACGTACTGCATTTTAAAATGGTTCGATGGGGTCGAGGTGCTCAAGGCATGTGGTCGCAAATTGTCAAGTGTATTGCACACCTCTCGCGAGATCATGGCATGGCAGGACGGTTTGTGGATATTCGAGAGAACGCAGAGGAAGCACAGGACTTTGCGCTTAGATTTATTGCGCACAGATTAGAAACCCCAGATAACCCACTGCACCCGTTGACACCTGGAAGGTACGAATTGCAAGGCATCACGATTGCGGAAAACGCGTTTGTCTACGAGTGTCTGGTAAATTTGACATTACAAGCGAATGGAATGATGTCAGGCACGTCTCGTGAGCTGCCATTTACTCAAGAGTGTCCGCTCGCTGGAATGTGGACTCGAAGTGGACTGAACTATTTGCTGCAATACGAAATGCACAGCAACAAACATACGTACGTCTACTTCGGCACGCCGTTTCGGTCATGTCTGCAAGGCACATGGCAAAACTCAGAGCTGCGGGTACTCGGCGGCAATCTCGACGAACGCACAAGTCAAGCTGAACGTGGCATCTTAGAGTTTCAACTAGTTAAGGCCGTTCGCGTCTGGAGTGAAGCGTATCACAAGGACTACCCCATAGCGTTCAAAGAGTGTGTGAAGCTCTTGCTGCTTGCGTCACACCGAGATGGAATTCTGCCCAGCCACTTATGGAGGTATATTGTGGTGTATTGTGGATACGATTGGTTTTGTAGTGACTTGCAAAAGTCATTTACAAGATGCGAGATCAAAGAGAACGATGTGGTGAATGTGCCCTGAATATACGCCATGTGCATACAGCACAAAGGACTCGTGCAGCCGTTACGATATTAGACTTATTTTTAGCCAATCATCTCCCTCCATTATCATTATCAGCGAATCAAAAACGTTGATCTCCACTCATTGGCGAAGCGACAATAATGGACGGGACGCGGTGCAGTGGGTCAAGCGCCGAGGCTGTTAGCGCCTTCCCTAGTAACATCGAGAGCTTCTCCTCTCGCAGCCAAGTCCACAAAACACACGCAACCATGATGACACCTCTTGAGCGCGTGTATGACGGCTGTGTAGGCGGATTTTTAGCTGAGACCAGTCGCATCCACTTACGCATTGCGTCCGACGGTTTATTGACCGGTGAAGTCCGACGGAAAGGAGCAAATTCAGGAGCTTTAAGCAATAGGAAGAAGCGCAAACGTCGAGTAATTGCCGACCATCCAGATGGCATTGTTATTGCTCATGTTATGGGCAATGCACAGGTCGTTCCGGTGGAGGAGGCGGTGGTGGTGTCATCTTCGTCCAATGTGGATGGTAACTCGGCGGAGTATTGCTGTGCTTTTGAGATCACCAAGAGACTCAACCATGTCGATCGACACACTCTTACGTGTCATTTGCATGTTCCAGTTGCTTCAGATACACCGGCAGTAGGCACTTGGCGGTTTTTCAATTGTCAAGACCAAGATCGACATCAGTTTGATCTATCGTCGTCAGCTTCTACAGCATCGACGAGTGATGCAGGATCAGTGAAGAGAGAGGAGGTCTTGGAGACAACTTTGGAGCAGAAGGTTTTTCAGTTGCAACCTGTGCAATGGTATCAAAGTCAACAGGAAGCGGAGGAGGCGGAGAGAGAGGCAGCGATGGTGCAATCTAGACCACCATCGTTGTTGTATCCATTGCGACCGGGGAAATACGAGTTTAAGGGATTTACGACGTATGATTCGCCATCAGTTGCTGCTGCTGTTGTACCAAGACAGAGAAATGGACGACGAGGACGGCCTCGTCCTGCCATGACCACTGTGAAAGATGAATGCCTTGTCACGTTGCGGTTACTACCTGATGGCACACTGCGTGGAACATCTCGCGAAGTGGTGCAGCCACAGATTTGCCCATTGAAAGGACGGTGGCAGGCCAATCGTGTAGCGTACGTTCTTGAATACCATGTACGCGAGGCTGTGGGGCATTTTCGCTACTCGGGAGCCGTTGTAATCGAAGAAGGTGGTGATGGAGCAAATGGTAAGAGAACAGTGGTCAATACCAATGGAAAGAGACGTGAGACACTGAGTGGTAAGTGGCAAAATGTAGACGAGGGTCACGCTGCGGGTTACGAAGGAGGACGAGGAGAGTTTGAGTTGGAGCTCGTACGAGCGGATTTCACGCCGATTGTAATTAAGGCTGAGAAAATTGAGAAAGCCCCAAGCACCGATAGCAGTCCGTCAGATTCCGCAGGTCTGCAGCAGTTGCAGAATGCCAACTCAGTTGTAGATAGCAGAGCTGACAATGTTATCGAGATAGACGATGACGACGATGCATTGCATGCGTTCACATCAGGTCAGTACGAGTTGTCAGGGTGTGCTAGTGATGCTGAGGGCTACGAGTACGCATTTGATCTGCAGCTGCAATTGCGGCCAAACGGGGAGCTTTTAGGCAAGTGTAAAGAACGCATTTTCCACCAAGTCAGTCCAGTGTTTGGACACTGGGAACCATCACGAATCATGTATGCACAGCAATACGTGGTGAAGCGCGAGGTGGGCATGTACAGGTATATTGCTGATATGAGCCCAGATGGTGCCGTTGTTCGAGGTACTTGGGAAAATGCCGAGAGCGAGTCAGCAAGTGCATCAAGCGAACACGGCACATTTGCACTGATCCTGGTGAATTCAACGAGACAGTGGAGTGCTGGTAGCCACGGGCATTACCCGCCCAAATTTCGGAGAGGCGTGCTGACAACACTCATGGCATCGGCAAGAACGCACAGTTTACCCGTGGCGCTCTGGATCCACATCTTCGCCTTCTGCAGCGAAACGTGGTTCACCCCACCGTTGTATGGACAATGATTGACATATACATATCAACGTGTACAGTTGCAAACATTGCTTTACTTCGGTAGTCGAGTTTTTGGCAGTTGTTGCATGGCACTTCAACTTGACCCCGACTCAGCAAAATACACAGCATAAATCAACCAAATGCTATATGCCCAGTATATCATTTCTTTCGCTCTCTCCATGCAGTTAACGTTATGTTATCTTTCCCACAAAACTCGAGGGTTCTGTTTCCTATACGTCGGTGCAGCTCTCCACTCCTGAATCCCTCAGTTCACTGGTGCTGATTCGTTTACCCCATGAAGTTGAACACCACGAGGAAGAGGATGATGTTGCAGAAGAGGTAGTCTGCAAAGGCGCGCTGCTCCGTGCGGTCGCCAAAGTTGTTCTCGGGGTTGATCTGCATCCGCAGCGACACTAAAAGCCCCCAAATTACAGGATAGAGTCAGTAATTAACGCTCTAACCACATACATAACGTAACTCACCAGCGAGCACGAAGACGCCGACGGTGCAGACGAAGCCGGCGAGGAACGAGTTGAACGGGAACGTGCCGACCAGCATGCAATAGATAAATTGGAGCACGCCCGTGGCCAGCACGTAGGCCAGAAAGCCGTCGATGAGCTTGATCTTCTTGGGCGTCGTCTTGTCGTACTTGGTGCAGAAGTCGCCTAGGATAGAGCCCACGCCCGCCGTCGGTGCTGCTGTCTTCTTGGCCATGGCTGTGTCTCGAGGTGTCTACGCTTAATAGAGTGCTGCTACTACGCCTTTCACAAGATAGCGGACACGTGGACTTGTACGATCGCTAAGTACGGTCTAGCATGGACACTAAGTACGGTATCAATAATTGGCATGATACAGTATTTCAAATTGCGTTTTGACAGGTAAGATCGGTTTTGAGAGGGGAGAGTGTCAGGTGCTTTCTAATCATTGCAAGATCTACCCTCGCACTTTATCCGCCCCCCTCGTTCAACATGCTGGCCCGTCAGGTAAACGTTCCCTACTACACAGCATCGTATCGGCCAGCGTCATCGCTATCTATCGAGCTATCGGGCCGCTGGCCATAAGGTATCTTTGACTAATCGTCTTGACTTGACTATGCCAGATCATCCGCCGCGTTGCCACACAGACCCCGCGCAGCTCGGCCATGTCCACGCTCGTAGTGGCCGAGCACAACCAGACTCAAGTGTCTGGGGCCACGCTGGCCACGGTTACGGCCGCCTCGCAGATCGGCGGAGACATCACGCTGCTCGTGCTGGGCAGCCAGGCCGGCCCGGCCGCTGATGCCGCGGCCAAGGTAGCTGGCGTCAAGAACGTGCTGCACGCGGCTGACCCCAAGTACGATCACTATGTGGCCGAGGAGGTGGCCGAGTTACTGGTGGCCGCCCAAAAGGCTGGAGACTACTCGCACGTGCTAGCACCCAGCTCCAACGCCAGTAAGAACTATCTACCTCGGGCCGGGGCCAAGCTGGACGTGGCCCCCATCTCGGACATCCTGGCCGTGGCCGACAAGGACACGTTCTTCCGTCCGACGTACGCTGGCAATGCTATTGCTCAAGTCAAGAGCAAAGACGCTGTGAAGCTCATTACTGTGCGGCCGACTGGCTTCGAGAAGGCTGCGGCCGAGGGTGGCAACGCCTCGGTGAATCCGGCCCCCGAAGCCCCGACGGCCGGCAAGACCAGCTTCGTCTCGGAGGAAGTGAGCAAGTCGGAGCGGCCGGATCTGGCCTCGGCCCGTGTCGTGATCTCGGGTGGCCGCGGCCTCAAGAGCGGTGAGAACTTTGAGATGCTCTACAAGCTGGCCGACAAGCTTGGCGGAGCTGTGGGTGCCTCCCGTGCTGCTGTAGACGCTGGCTTCGTGCCGAACGAGCTGCAGGTCGGTCAGACTGGTAAGGTTGTGGCCCCGGAGTTGTACGTGGCTGCTGGTATCTCTGGTGCCATTCAGCACTTGGCCGGTATGAAGGACAGCAAGACCATTGTGGCCATCAACAAGGACGAGGAGGCTCCGATCTTCCAAGTAGCCGACTATGGCCTCGTGGACGACCTCTTCAACGCGGTTCCTGAACTCACCGAGAAGATCTAAACGGCAAATTGATCAAAGCCTGCAGGTTTAGAGCCAAGTGGAGCAGAAAGACGACAGGCCGAGGCCCATATTCATCGCAATAGTGAGTGCTATTCGTCATTACTCCTGTGTTGGCTGGTTGGACTTTTGTCTTGCTTTGTTGTGCTGCTCAGGAGGTGAAACAGAGACTCGAGGGTTACGCTGGCTGAGCAGTGACCACGGGAACCGGGGTTGTTCCATCTCGAGGAGTGTCATGGCTCGAGTAGACCTCAGGCTCACGTCTAGCGGAGCCACGTTGGTTTGACCCACGCCAACCTTCCTCGTCGTGATTCCCGATCATCACGATGGCCAAAAACGCAAACATGGAGAGGAATGACGTCGCCACTCCCAGATACACTTCTCCACAGTGTACGAAGCGGCCAAAACGGCTCCGACAATGCACCGTGATGCCGGACAAGAGCAGGACCAACGTGGCAGTGGCGAGACACACAAGGGCCAACAAGTCCATCATTTTCTCGCAGTAGTGCACCGGATGTACACAAAGTCGAAGCCACTCGATGAAGACCAAGAAGATGAACGCGTACAGGAATGTCAAAAAGGTGATTATTCTCGCAAAATTCATGGCTCCACTGCTCACTACGACAGTGACAGTTTGTCCTCCAGCAGTGTTCTGGTACGAGGCACCGGCCGTTCGAAGCGCAATATACGCTATCAATGAGCTGCAAAACTGGATGAGACGAAGAAAAATCCGCGTCCAGAACAAGCAGATGCGACTTGTACACGATCCCCCCGACGCCATTATTGGTTCGGATCTGTTCTTTTGGTTATGACGCTTTCATGGACTTTGGAGACTTGGGACCTGCAGTTTACGAAAGTTCTCGGTTTGGTGCGGACAACGGTAAGATAGATGTCATATTACTACGTCGAAAATGATCAGACTGTGTTTTGTGTAGTATGAACAAGTTTCAGGTCGTGTTGTGTTCCTGTCGATACACTTCATCATCGATAGTGGTGGGTAACCATCGTCTTTAGTGCACATACTCAGCAACACGACGCACAAAAATGCAGGTGTAGAGAGGAGTGATGTGGCTATCTCGAGATACAAATCGCGCAATGCAGGAAGTGTTCGTAGTCGCTCCGACAATGCAGAACAGTGTCTGATAGAAGTAGGAAAAGCGTCGCCACTGTAGACACGTCAATGTTATGAAATTCCTCACTTTCAATAATGCAGCGGTCGGTTGTACAGGCGAATCCGCTCGATGAAGACCAGAAAGACGATCACGTACATGAACGCCAAAACGTTGATCACCATTGCGAAGTCAAGAATGGTGTTGTGCTGGTACGTAGCACAGGCCGTTTGAAGCGCCATATAGGCAACCAGCAAGCTGAAGAATTGAGAATTGGATCAAGCGCAACAAACAAGCGTATCGACAAGATCGATCTCATTGTTGGCTTGTGTGAAACTTTCCCAACAAAGGTTTGATTCCACACGAACTGGGAGCAATGGTGCGAGAGGTTCACAACTGATCACGATGCAAATACACGAAAGCAAGCAACGAAAGCAACGAAAGTAAACACAATTATCATTGAACTTGCCAAACACTAACGTGAATCTGCGTAGGTTTCCAGCCACATCTCACAATTTCAACTTAGACTCGGTTTGACGCTTCTTTAGGTGTCGAGGCTCCAGTGGGTGTGGACTCAACGTGGTAACCAGCACTTGGATGACCATGACCCGCTTCCCCGTCGGAATCTCTGAGGTCTCCACGATTGCCACGCGAACCCGCAAAGGCTTCGCAGCAATCTATCAAAAATGAAATGAAGAACGCCAGTGACGCGAGAAATGTGAAAGCCACTGCAGTCTTTAACTGGTTGCAGCGCAACATGTAGCCGTACACGGAGCAGTGTTTCACGTAGTCCGACACAACCAGCACAATTCCAGCGACGACCAACATGATCGCTAGAATGAGGTCAATGAGCTGCTCGATGATCCTCAGACTTGGACGTCCATATTTCCGCAATATCTCGACAACCAGGAACAAGAACAACCCCACAAGCATACCCGTGTAGGTCATGAGGGTCGCATACGTTGCAGATCTGCTGCCCAACATACTGGAATATCCATAATACGATGCCCCCACAAACGCACGCGATAACGTTGCTAGCGCCACCAGCGATAACATGAACTGTAAGAACCGAAACAGGGTCCGCATCCAACGTATCATATCTCCACGGGCCATCGTTCAGTTGATTCTTGGGGACTTTATGGCTTCGTGTCTTTCGTTGTGTTTTGGAGAATGGCGAGAATGAATTACTATGGTTTGCTTGGGAAGAGGAGATATCTGCATTCGGGACGAGGTCACACTCGCGACAAGGCTTAAACGATCAGAAGAAAGAAGCAAGAACTATCGGGAACTTGCTTATATTGGCTTCTCAGGGTCATACGATACCAACTGGTGGAAGTGGTGTTAACAGCGTCGAAGGAGGTGAGCATATATCGTCGAATGGAGACACAAGGCTTGTCATCACCATTGGAGACTGTGGCAAAGTCATGTCGGTATCACCAAATTTCGCGCTACTCACCGAGCTGGCGCGAGATTTTCCTGACACTCTACTCTCTTCACGGATTGGTGAAAGTGATGATTTCTTGGGGAGTGGCGTTAGTCGTGCAAGATGGTATGATGTTGAAATGCTTGCAGACGCGACATTCGGGATCTCCACTACAGTGACCGGAGCAGGAGATTGAGTGCAGAGTGTGCACGGTTCGGGTCGCATGGATGGATAATAATTGATCGCCAAGATGAGCAGCAGCATTATCACTGCACACACGATGATCAATACAAGTTGGAGCATGCTTGTTCTTGACGCCGCAAAAACGAATGTGCTGTGGTCGGATCAAGTAGTGGCGGGACGTTGCATTGCTCAGATGATGTTTTTACAAGCTCGGATGAGGCGGATGCGCGACTATCCAAGGCGTGGCTTGCTCTGGGTTGCTAAATGCTGGACGGATTGGTACCGCACCACATTTGCTGGTGGTGTAGCGCCCTACATGAAGACAGAAACTATCCCGGCATAGAGCAGGACCTCTTGAAGTCTACACTGTGTACACACAGAGATGAAGCGAAGTGCAGTTGCACAGCTAACTATTCAGGCTGTTAACTTCGCTCGGGGCGAGACCACTTTTTAAGGCCCACAAGTCTTGTGGATGCTTGGGATCTTGTGAATTGCTGCTTCCTTTCCAAGGAACAGAGAGATCCAACGCAGAGCTTGGAGTCAACACTTATTGAGACAACAGAAGGCGATGAACTGAACGAGGTAATAGTTCATTGACATTCACCTGTCAAACATAACGTCCGAACATCGCTTTGACTGGTAACAGGGCGTTCGACTTTCGAATCGCCACAGGAGAGTGCTGCAGTCTATCTTCTCGTATTGTTCGCTTTGGTGGACTGCATCCTGTTTTGATCGGGGACATCAAACTCGTCATGACTTTCGGGGATCGTGGTGGTCTCTCGATAACTCGAATTCCTGGGTTTGTTACTGTCTTTGGGGAATCGTCGAATGGTGTATATGCGTTGGACCCTGGTGTCGGCCACGTCATGTGATACGGCTCCGGTGACAATAATACGCCGCTGCCAACTTCGAGGTCGATGTATTCTCTCGTGTTTGCATCTTCGTGTCGGCTGCAGATAGATCGGAATGCCGCATGAATTCCAGGGACGACCTTGAATACTAGTGCGAGCACCAAAACGCTCAAAATAATAGGGATAACGTAGGCGAGGATCATTTCGAGAGGCATGGCGCTGGTGCACTTTATCTCAATCGTCTGAAAATTAAAATGAATTCTTGATGGCAGTTGCTAGCAAGATGCTCCGCAGAAATCGCCAACACCTTGATGTCTAATGTTGCCGGCGTTTGTGAACCTAGCTGCTCCATACACCGAGGATGTTACGCTGACCATTTGACGTTTCGCTGATGTAGTAATTGATGCTGAGCTCAGCGATTCTTCTTCTTTAGCGTGGGTAATAGACATCGTGGAAGCAGTTGTGTGGCCATCATTTGCCAATGCTGACGTGTATTGCGTTATGCTAGGCTGTCTACTTTCGAGTTGAGCCAGCTACATATTGCTAGACTAGACTTTCGCGCTAGGCGATTTGAGACCTTCGATTGGAGACAAGGCATCGGTGGGCGTCATCTCAAGATGATATTGCATCGGGACTTCAGTTGGACCGGAAGTCGACTTTTTTGTAGATTGGATGGACAACGTCAGCGATGCAACGAAGCAGAACATTCCGATGAAAGTGAAAGCGACTGAAGCTTTGAGATTGTGGCAGTGCCACACGCGACCGCAGTATCTGACGTAGTCTGATGCAGCGAGGCAAATTCCTCCGATCAACAACATGAACGACAGCAAACTGTCAATACCCTGCTCGACGCGGGGTGACAGACGAGTGGAGCAACCGAAGATTTTGACTGCCACGACAAACCACAATGTGTACAACATTCCGGTGTAGTTCATGAGCAGCACGAAATTCGAAGTGTGAAAGGTGACTCCGCCTGCTGCCGCGAATGACATTCTCATCACACAACATAGAAATTGTGCGAGTCGAAGTGCTAAGTTGGTTCGTGCCATCATCGTTGGGGTGAGAAGACTGATCATGGTCTTTGACGAAGTCACTTGTGCTCTTCAGGTGAGAAGCGCGAATGAAGGCTGCAGGGATCACGAGTACGTCGCGTTGGATTTCGTGCTGAAAGGTGGGTTTGTATGCGACTTTGCGGTGCTGCAACTTCAGAAAACTAGCGAGCTCGGTAATCTGGCCATCGCATTCCTAGAAAGCGACAACGTCAACTCGTGAGCATTCATAGAAACCGGCTGAACTCTCCGTTTCATGTACATGAAACTCATTCCGAAATGTCCGCCGCACTTCAATGCATAAAACAACGGATCCTGGATGCGATGCATTGCATGACATTCGTGAGATGCTGCAGATGGTTCTTATGGGCACGTTGGATTTTGCTCAGCATTAGACTTTGTAGCTGGATTTATGTATTAGTGACGAATGCGAGCTGCTAGCACTATTTGCACTGCTGGAAATTGTTGTGAACAGTGCTTAAAACACATGGCAGCCCAACAAACGGAACAGTGCAACGCATTTCCGCTGCGCCGCATATGCAGAATACACTTTTGATGCGAAATGCAAGTTGAAGTTGCCTCGTCGCTGATTAGTCAGTCGAGATCTATGTGCACTTTATGAGGCAACAGACAGTTCTGCATTTTTAAAGAATTAAATGTAGTTTGACCTCGCCCTTCGTCGGTCTTCATGACATGTATCTCGGTGTGAACGCAGCGGGAAGAGCATCTTTTGTGAGTTTGACCAGCAACGAGACCACAGTCGCTGCCTCACCGAGACGAAAGCTTCACGTGGGCATAATAGACTTACTTGGATTGGCATTAAACGCGACACTTGGTACTATCTGTCTTTTCAAACTAAATCCCATGGCCGCACACGCAGCTGAAGGGGTTGTTCGCTCCTTCATTTCATTTCACCACCTACACCTTCGAGGCAAGTCCGTCGTTCGGGTGGCCAATGGGAGAGAGAGCGCCCGATGTAGGTGTGGCGTTCTGATGGTACGGCACAGGCTCTTCAACCTGCACATCCGTAAGTCCCTGAGATGGCTCGCTCGAGCCCAGGAACGTCAGCGCCAGTGACACGAGGAAGAAGAACATGGCAATGAAATCGAAGGCCGTGGCGGCTTTGAGGTTGTGGCAGTGCCAGCCGTAGCCACAGTTGCTAGTGTAGTCCGAAGCAGCAAGGCAGATACCGGCGATAAGCAGCAAAAGAGCCAACAACGCGTCCGTGCCCTGCTCCAGTCGCAGCGCTGGGCGGTTCGCCAGGTGCAGAACTTCCACGGCCACAACATACCACAGAGTGTAGAGCATACCCGTGTAGCCCATGAGCAGCACGAAGGTGCTCGAGTGCGTCGCGCCGCCGTTGTAGAAGCCTGCAGCAGCGAAGGACATGGCCAATAGACTGCAGATAAACTGGAGGCCGCGCAGACCCAGCCGCACATATGCCAGGTTCGTGTTGGTCAAAGCTCCGATCATCGTCTGCACTTGTCGCTTTCTGTAATCGTCTTGAGTCGTAGCGCGCAAATTCGCGAATGGCCGTGGACGAGATTGTTCTGGGTGTCGAGAGTGTAGGTCAGCTTGCCTGCGACATGTGCTGGTTTTTTGGATAGAGGGAGAAAGTGAAAGCGAGGTTTTTCGCGAATGTACCCAAGAAAATGTGCAGAAGGTGCACTGGCAAAAGCGACTTATTTTCTCTACAGCAGTTTACTGACTGCAACGTGCTTGTGTTGGCTCAGCTGAATACTGCTAGCACTGTTGGCTCATATGCTACTGCTGCGGCCTGCTGGCGACGGGTTATTGCCCGCTTTTCCTCGACAAGGGACGGCTGTTGCCTTAGTCAGTCGCTTTGGCGGAAGATGAAGCCGGGTTGGCTCGCTGCACTCGACGCCTCGACGCCTGGGTTCCAGCGACGTTATGCAATGCAGACTGTCCTCTGCATTCGCTGCGATCGTGCAGCGTTGCCGTTGTGGCGGAGAATCACCAGCGAGGTGTACCCAAAGCCTCGCTGTTGCCTAATCTCGCCGATTATGGGAGTTCGAGCTCCCCGTGCCGTCGACAACTGGCGCTCGTCAGGAAAATCCATGAGCGCGGGCAAATATCATACATGCTGGTTGCCAGCTGTCGGTATGGGCGAGACTTATCTGGAGGTTCGATTGCAGACTTGTACACATCGAAAGAAACGTCCACTTTCTCGACCTCTATGCCTCCACCATTGCTGGGTTTGGGGCACAATGAAAGGTTCTGATCACGAGTCGCTTCTGCTTGGCGTCGCATTAACATTTTTTTAAACAATAATAACCATGTCACAAGTCCTACGAGCCTACGAGCTGTAGGCTTAGACAGTTATGAGCGCGAACACCGATGTGCAGAGCCCTATAGCTACGCTAGCGGTACATGACAGAGCAAGCCTGATACATGAGGTAGCCACATACCTCAGTTGACAAAGCCATCGATCAGCAAGATCTATACAGAGCCTTTTACACGCGACACAATGAAGCAACAGATTGAAATGTGAACACAGTTGACGGCACATTCGATCACAGAAGGGATTAAACGTGTGCTTTTAGTGCTCGCGTTCCTATGAGCAAATCTGATAAAACTGCAGCGCACAGGTGAGAGCAATAATGTGCTTCCCGCTGCAATTCAGTATCATTGCTCGACACAAAGGAAACAAACATTGACAGCATGTAAGGAGCTGATCTAGGCCCGAGGGGGGAGCCCCCGTCGTTCCACTCTCATCAACGCCTGAACAGTGAAAAGGCCGAGCTCAGAACGAGTCCAGCCACCACCAAGCATTCCTATTCCACGCCTGTAACAGAGCTAGCGCTACGGAGGAGAGCAAGTAAACTCCTGACATAAGAGCGTGGCGGAAACAATCCCATACAAAATCAACTATCAACCTCTCGGTCAATTTCCAAACTGATGCTCATGAGCAAAGTTCAGCGCAAAAATGACTGGCGAGCAGGCTTTACAATGAAGTGACGATATGAAGTGGAAAGTAATCTTTAAGTAGATATTTCTGCTATCGATTTTGAGAGGGTTACATCCGAATAGAAGCCTGTCAACCGATCGCCGCACATTGGAAGATGCTACAATTCTTGCGTCGTACTGGGGCCACATCGGCCGCCGGTAGAGCGTTCGTACAGGATATTCATCCTCTTGGTTTGTCGTACAACCGTCGTTCACTGGTCGCTCGCTTCAGCCAATCCAATGACAAGCCACTGGGGTTGAAAGAAGGCATCAAGACTGCATCCGGCTTATCGCCCACAATGCAGATGCTGGCAGTGTACGTGGTAGTTGCCATGTCTGCCATGGGCGTTGTTGCACGTTATAAAAGTCGCGATGCGAAGGAAGATGAGGTGCGTCGAGATAATCTCCAAGTTGCAGTTTAGTGCAACTAAAACTGAAGTTTCGCTAACGTCAACAGTTGCCGTGGCTGTCGCTATCAGAATGTGCGCATCTTCAACATGGCTAAACGTGCAGTTGTGAAAGATCGACGAGTTTTCGAGACTGTGGGGTATCCGAAGGAATTCGAGCGTATTAACGAGTTCGATACGGATGGTTTGTCTATTGAGCTTAAAAGCAGTGAAGGGAGCTTCCGAGTCATCGGTGACAAGTACGTGACAATAGAATTGTAGGAGGTAATGTTGGTAGACTAACTAGTTGTTGCAGTGGGAGTGTGATAGTGCACTACCGTCAGAATCTACACGTGGGAGAAGATGACGATAGCGACATTGTCACGTTCGACGAGTTAAGTGTGGAGCTCCAGGACGGCACGCAATTTTCAGCTTTGGAGTCATTTTTGCAGAACAACGATGTTGTGACACACCAGAAGTCCGAGTCGCTGGGCAACAAAATGTTTTTCCCAGTGATCGGCGGTGTTTTGGTCGGTGGTGTGGCTTCCTTCTTCGCTATTCGCATTTTACGCAACCGACCGTTTTACGTGCACAAATTAGTGCTGGACCACGTGAACAATCACGATATGGCACGACAATTGCTCGGACACCCGATCAAGAGCGACCGATCCAAGTATGTTGGTGTTCTTACGAACGAAGCTGCCAATTACACCATTGCTTGCAATGGACCTAAGGGCAACGGAACGCTCATCGTCAAAGCTTTCAAGAAGGAAAACCCGGACGAGAAATCTGACGAGGAAAAGCCTTCTGGAGTCATGACTACCCCCGGAACATCCTGGAAATTCTCTACACTCGTACTATCCGTCAGCCGCAACGAAAAGCGAAAGGCGAAAAACGCTAAAACCGTCAACCTCTTGTCTGGCGGAGACGTGCCCCCAGTGTCGTCACAGCGGCCGTAGTCTACAGATGCAATTTGTGGTGCTTGGTTCTGAGATCCATCATAATAGAACTAAAAGTTTGACTAAGATGTGCATTCGAACGTCCATATAGACAACAACCTACGATTCTTGGGTGAGGAGTTCGGTCCTCAGACGACCGTACTTTCAATTGGTGAATCGAGGGTAAATTCCTCCTTAGCATGGATTCCACGAGATACAATCAGATCAAAAGTAGTGAACGATGGACAAGACAGCGGCATTCCACGAGTAGAACTACCGGATGTACCTACATTTATAGAGCGGAAGAGGAACAACAAAATGCCATTTGACCATTCATTTTCAAATTCTCCTTCACCCCGGTCGTCGAAATCCAGCAAAAGTGCGTATGGCGATGGCTCCGTACACGATCACACTCATCTGCATGTTGCTACGCGGTCTGCAACTGATTTTCGCTTTGGTGGCGATGGTCACTGCAATGATGTCGTTCCCAATATCCACAATATCCAACGATAGAGACTATCGCCTTGGCAGTTCAGAAACCACCTTCGTACTGCTTGTATCCTACACGATTGTCGAGTATTCCGGTGCGTTCTTGGTTCTTGTCGAACTCTTCCCAATAATCCTTCGACCTCATGCACTTTTCACCCGAGCAACGGACAGTCTATTGACAATACTTGCACTCACTTTCGGAGTGATACTATCCAATAGCGACTACGTGCAAGACTGCGACAGCTACACAAGTTTGGTGCATTGTAATAATGTGAAAGCTTCGTATGTGTTCATGATCCTGAGTGCAGTGCCCCTCACCGGTTCCATTCTTCTAACATTCGTCAAAGAGGAAGATTCAAGACTCGCAGATATTGAGTGTCGTGACCGAGCAGGGAGCTACCGAATAGTATCGACACCTGCAAACTTGACATTGTCACCTATTGACAACCGAGACATCATCACGGCTTAACATCAACGTGCATTGTTGTGTGAAATCATGAAATGAATTTGATGGTTGTGCGTTATTGTATTCTTGCTATCATGCCGCCCGGCGACGTACTGAAGGTGTCCGTATTGCTGTTCCTGTGCAATTGCGACGGAAGTCGAGGTGTCCGTTGCTCGGACGACGTTTACGACGGCTGTCGTAGTATTTGTCGTGATGACGTCGACTGTTCTGGACGCGGTCGTAGCGTTTGTCTGCAATGTAGACTACAACGAAGCACGCGACGAACGTGAGAGCAATTGAGGCGAAGAAAAGTTCCAATCCGCACACAGGTCCGATACACGCATCACCCGTGCCCTTCCTGCCTTTGTGGGGATTTGAGACTGCTGGAGTCGAAGCGAAAACTTCAGATAATTCGTCTTGAGCGGTTCGTTGTCGCTGAATTGGAATCGCATAGTCGATCTCAGCTTGTTGTGGTATGATAACAGGACTGGAAGGGGTTACGACACTTTGATTTGGAATAACTCCATGTCGAAGCGAGTTAGCGTTGGCCTGGGCTGGAAACAGCAGAAATATTGCCGTCACTAAAGCCACTGCCAAGTTGGACATCGACAAATTCACCCGCATGACTGAGATTGAGCTGGTGATGAAAGGTTTTGCGATCGAGAATGAAGCCTTCGGTCACCCCGATTGGTATCGTCGCACAATCTCATGCTGTTCTGCCCAAAATGTATCGATGACAAGTTCGTGAAACCAATGGTAACGATCGACCAACGCTGCAGAGCCTATTCAGCTTGGTACTCAAGATGATAGTATTCATCTACGTTACTGGCGTTCACAGTCAGTCTAGGCAAGCAAAGACATAGTTACGTCGCGTTTACAAATTTCAGTCTCTTTGCGGCTATTAATTAAATGCGA
Organism: Phytophthora litchii; assembly: GCA_002812785.1. NCBI lineage: Eukaryota > Oomycota > Peronosporomycetes > Peronosporales > Peronosporaceae > Phytophthora > Phytophthora litchii. The sequence goes on along the minus strand of PCFV01000203.1, from coordinate 20,485 downwards.
AGCTCGAGAACCAAGTACAGTACAGTTCGACTTCAACTCCAAGTCACAAACTTATGAATACAAATCAATTTGCCCACCTGGGTTCTAACAAAGCTGATGGCGAGGTCGTTTCACACAAATGAATCACATCACCCTTCCCGAGTGCTACATATTCCAATAATTCACGAATATTCTCCACCTCAGTGAACCGTTCGGCTTACGTTGCACTGGAAATACGTTGGTGGTGATACAAATTACTCCAAGCAAAAGAAATAAGCTTTATACTGTAGTGCTGATTAGTTTCTACTTAGTTGAAAACTCGCTGCGTCTACTTTCATTATGACTCGTGATACTTCTCTTGAAGCCTTCAGTGTTGCTTAACTTAGTACCTGAATTAATAAGAATATGGCAGTACCTTGCATTGCATTAGACAGGAAGACTTTGGCGGACATTTTTCTCTATTTTTGCGTGGAAAACATGTCAGGGTAGCTTCAACGCAAGAAACGCGTCGATAAATTCGATCAAAATACCCGACCTAATCTCGGTCGAAGCATTATTGCAGATTGCAAGTCAGTCATCGTGTACTCAATTGAAGGACTTCAAGCGTTCTACTGTAGCTCGTGCAAAAGCAGTATGTGTGCTGACCCCAGTGCCTTCACTGTTTGCGATGATGTTCATTGAGTGTATCCCTCTACGTGATCCAGAATTGAGATGGGGGACCAACTACACGTTTTGGTTCAGTTTCTTCGTGAATGGAGTGATTACAATCACTGGAAGTACATTCCTGGTAATAGACATGCTGGTGTGTGTGAATTTCCGCGTTGTATAGCCTTCGCCATCATTTCTATGGTCTATTACGTCGCAACTGTTGTGGAGATAGCAGCACTTTGAGTGGTTAAACATTTTAAGAGGGTCCCGAGTTGGGCAAGAGTTCAAAGTACAGCTGTATGTATTGGCAACTGAAGCTACCATTGCAGTCATTTATCCAGCGTTTAGCAGTATTTACCTCAAAGCAAGCCCCAACAGCCGTGCTGGACTTGTATTGCTGCTTCCATTAACGAAGCTCATCGTGAAAAATGTTGTGGCGTGGGTATAGTCTAATCTGGAAGATTATGTCCCTTTTTCGATTGAGGTATTCAATGCGTTGACCGTGGCAAAAGTGCATATAGACGGCTAAATCCACGTTGAGTACGATTCTTACCATTTTAGTGGATGTTTTGAGTGGGGCCTTAACTGGTCCATACCCGATCGATTCAGGAGCTGCAACTACGATCAATATTATTTACTGAAGGTGCATCAGGTGAACTTATTCCTGCAGCAGTGCTTCTCGGCAACTCCGGATATTCCAGACGAAGAAAGGAAATAAGACATTCTCCGCTTAAGCAAAGCCTTGAAAATGAAATCAAACGCGTACTTGAATCACTGCTTCATCACTTTGTAAATTCTCTGAATCATGGAAGGCGTTAACATCTCGAAATACGTCAAGGAGTACCCGCCCGGTTAGCATTCATCCTGCGGTAGCACGTACCAGACCACCGATATGGTGGATCGACTACGAATCCCAGCATTCAATGTTTGGGGATTATCATTATTTCGATGTACTTTTAGATTTCTAGTGTGATACTGCTCACTAGTCTTTGTGTTTTTCCTGTTCCATTCAACTTGTTTCGGACAGCTTCAGTGATCTTTGTCTATACTTCGTTTTGCATACTTTTTATTGGATTCACAATAGGTCAGAATTGAAGCAGCAATTTTACGTGCTAATAGTGGAAATTGTGCTTTCTACGGGCTATCCAGCATCACGGGGTAGCACATAGCAAGTTGAGAAGGCAAGTAAGTAGCAATCGATTCTCCTTCTTCAGTACACTGTGTGTTGCATCGCATCCGCGTGACAAAATCAGCGGTCGAAAGTTGTACAGCTGTCCATTCCTTATTCTGAGAAATTCCCAGAATATTCACTTTTTGGATTACAACAGCATTGGTTTTACTCGGCTGCTTATCATATTTGATCTCAATTTCTTGATAATACAGTAATCAGAGCGTAGCAGCTCCAGCTGAAGCAATTCAAGTCAGAAATGTTGCAGCCAAATCGACAAAGCACCGGTCCTGGGCGAAAGCCAGAGCCCTCTCACTGAAAATTGTTCCAGGCTGGTCTAGGATTCCTGGGTCGATTTGCCCAGTTCGCTTGGACCATAGAAGGTTAACATCAACTAGCTAATATGTAGTGTTGCTGGTAGTGTCGAAATAATGCGTTCGATAAATATCCAGCATAAGAGGGCACTTAATCGATGAATGTGTCACTCTGGTCTCTACATTAACCGTTAGAGATAATATGTAAATCAATCCTACTATCTTCCGAATTAAGGTTAGAAGGAATCTGGTCGCCTTTCGAGTATTTGCTAGGTTTACGCTTCGCGAATTCCTAAATGCTTTGACTCGTTACTACGTACAGATGTTGGATACATCCGGCACGCCGTTTGCAGTACGTGTCGTACTTTGGTATTACATTTCCCCGCGAAGAACAGCTCATTCTACTGCTAATTCCGTCTAAGCCCCCAATTCGGGCTGCTCGCTCCTTTACAAGTAAAGTCATTTACGAAATGACTCCGTGCTGAGGACCGCACTGAAATTCCATTTATGCCAAACACTTATGCTAAACAGATACGCCACTGATTCCTTCCAGAAACCTTATCCCACAATCTCCCAGCCCAGCATTTCTTCTCATCACTCCTAATCCTTCATTCTTATTTTACGTTACCAAACCGGTAATCGTCTTAATCTTTCCTCGTATCCAACCAACCGATACTCACACCACTTCGATTTTTCCTCGCTGCACACAAGAACTTCTCCTCGACGTCCATCGGTAGTCACCTATGGATAAACAATTCTGGATTTTCCTGGTGGGGTTAGCAACTTTAGTCACTTGCTCTGTTGCTGATTTGACAACGGGTTCCGACCTGAAGAAGACCACGATTTTCGCTAATGATGATGACACTCTGGCCGCAAAACGGTTTTTAAGAAGTGAAGGCACCACATCGAACGACGACTCCACGGTTGCCAACAAGAAGAACCAAGCGTTTTACAATATCGGTAGTGAGGAGAGAACCATGGCGGGCCGGATTATGGATAAAATCTTTAACGCCATCGAGCAGTTTGTGGGTCCTGATAAAACCAACAAGTTGAGGTTGGAGTTTCTCAATCTCATGCATACATTCATCTACAAGATGGGATTTTTGCCTGACGATGTGTACGCCTTGGCGAGGGAGCAAACCAATGTGATAAAGCGACAGGAATTCGAGCGGGTAGCTGCGCGGTACCAAGTGTTTTTTTATTTTAAAACAAAGTTGAGAATCGTGTGGGCCAGATCGAACCCTGTTAAGAGGCTGGAAATATGCCAAAAGTGAATATAGCTTATATTCAGGGCGACGCTTGTGTGATAACTTTTTTGTTTCGACCAAGTTTCGAGGTGGCGAACAGTGAAAAGTGTACTTAAGTAATATTGAGTTCATGATATTCAATAGTGTTTATCCTGCGTTGGAGTTTGTAATGTCCAACCTCTAGATGGAGCAAAATTGAAAAGAAACGATTGGAAATTACACAGCAGGGTAGTTTCATGGTTTAGACAACAAGTGTACAATTTGTTTTCTAGTGTTGAGGTCCAAACAGCTAGCAGTAGAGAGCTGCTTCGGTGGACATGTCTTCAAAATGAGCGTTTTGTATCTGAAGTCTGAAGGTACAATCTACGATACAACATTGTTTACCATGACACGAGTGCAGAGTATTTTGGGAGTGGTTGATTACGTTCATTTAGTTGTTTTTACTGCATCCAGCATGTTTACCACCGCTAAAGCTGGTGCGGGTTGGGTGGCTACGTGTATACGATGGGCTGCACTACACTGCCTCTCCAAGCCTGCTCCAGCTTTGGAATGACCTGATGAACACATGTGACCGGCTATGTAGCAAGTGTTACAGGTACAACGTGTTGAAGTAGGATATATCCAATTGTTTTGAAGTCAATATTGCATTGATTGGGCTGGGAAATGGTCTAATATAATTATACAGTGCAGAGCTACATAGTAGCCCACGATGTAAATGCTTCTAAGAAGAAAGTGGATTGTGGCAAACTATGCATGGGAATTTAATGAAGTTTGACTGTGGTACTTGGACACTTTATGGCTTGCTTTAAAGGTAATAATCAAGCAGAACCTTGACTTCTTCGGCTAGAGATGTAAATGGTTCTCACGAGTCTTCTACAGACTCTAAACCTTTTCAGCTCACTAATATCTCATAGTCATTGATGATAGAGAGCTCTAGCGATGCTTTTCTGCTCGCTGATGGTGAAAATCATGCCTTGGGAGACCACGTGCACGAGGGTTTCCTCGCTAACAATAAGATGTTTGTCCGTGTAGATATTAAGTCTAGACGAGCGGACGTCTAGTTCATCACCAAGTGGCGTATCCGGCAAGATTGTGCGTCCGTGCGGACCTCTATACATGGCCCTTATCATGTGGCGAGAAGCTTGTTGCTCTTCTTCTCGTCAGCGCGTCAGCGCAGAACATAGTCGCCCACGACAATGTTGACGATGTTCTCTCTTCGCTCCCCTTTTCTGTTGAACAGGCGATGCTTTAGCCGTTCATTAGGGACAGGCTGATGCATCACACGTAGGCTGTCGTGTAGCGTGGCTAAGTGCTGGGAGAGGGCTACCTAGCTGCTAAGCAGCTTAACTAATACCTTGGTGCTAACTCAGCTAGTGGTGAAGGAAATGTCAGACCATCGGTAGTACAGCAGTGTAGTTTGGATTGCACAAGAGGTGCGCGCGGATTCTTCTCCACAATCATCCAGAACACACTTTTTAATTCTCCAGACTCCACTTTGGCTCTTGACGGCGCATTTTGCAGATAGCAAGTTGCTGGTCCTTTGTAGGACGAGCATGGCGAAATTCAAATTTGATGCAAACGCCGACGTACCCATGTAGTGGTACTCGCTAATGTCAGTGTTCTGACCGTTACCTCGTCTACGACATACGTATGCTATTGACAGAGTTATAAATTGACACTCGTTCACTAACCACGCCCTCCAATGTAGAAATCTTATACTCTAGTATCATAGCACAGATCACCTGGAGAATGTGGATCGAAACAAAATGTATTTTACTCCTAGTGTGCTATAGAAGTGTGATCATCGTACTAATGAGCACACCTATGCGGTCATTAACGATGATATAGTCACAGGCTTGACAACACTCGTCGGAACTCTCACCGTGCTTGTGCATCGGCAACACTGGGCTGGACCAGCGACCGTTGGGGTTTTGAGACAACCAACTCAGTTCAACTAGCTTGATGTTAAACTCACGCATGAATTCGCGCCTCAAGCAGCGACGCGGTTTGCTTTTTACAGCACATGCACCTTCTTTGAGTCTTATTTTCAGGGTCTACATTTCGTGGAGGGGTTCAAGCCGCCAGATGTCCTGCTTTAGCACTACAGCGCGGCGTTTGGATCCCAGATTGCGTGGTAACCCGAGCTCGAGCGCCATTGCAGTGAACAGCTTAAGAGCCTCGTGAATGCCATGACCATCGCACACAGAAGCGAGTTTGGCAAGTCGTCTTCAATTTCGAGCTCCACATCGTCTTTACCACGGCGTGCTGCTGGTTGCTTCAGCTGTTGATCTACGTCGATTCCCAATGATTTGAGCATGTTCCCACCAAGGATAAAATCTTCAATAATGAGACATTCGACCGGATCATAAAGGGAAACCGGGTCCGGCGGCTGTATTCAACAACAACAACAGGGGTCTTACAGTGGTTGTAGATGTGGCGCCATGTTCTCCCAAAGTCACGTCACTATGAGCGTCTCGAGGTTTCACGCCACCACTGTAGAGTCGGACCTAGGAACCGCTCTACGTGGCATCACCCCTTTGAGGTTTGGTTGGCACCAGTGTCTTCGCAAAATGGCACTACTATGACCCCATTCAACTGAACGGTCTTCCCGGCTGAGAGGAGGCATTCACACCGACGTTTTATCCGAGCCACCGTTCAATCATCTCATGATTTGTAGTGGTAGGTCATTCAGAAAAGCCAATTTATTTCATTGCAGTGAAGGCATGATGTTGGAGGGACCTTGGGTCGTTCACTCGTTTTTCTGATTGATGGGCATGGGTTCGTATTATTAAATTCGGCAGTGATGCGAGGCTTATTATCACGAGCTTTAGTCAAATCTCGATATGGAGATCGCCCAGCGTCGCTACTGCCTCGATCACGCTTCGCATGCCTTAGCCACTGAGAGCCCTTCTCTTGCTCGAGAGCCTTTCCTAGGATTAAAGTTCTCTCTGCCTGTAATTTACTTTTTCTGTAATGCTGTTTGTTGTGCCAGTTAATCCTTTGGGTTTTAGAACACTGCTCTACATGAGATCAAATAATATAACGAAATGCCGGACTGGTAAAGTAAGAAGTAGGGGAACGCTAACTGTACCTCTTTTAATGAAAACAAGAATAATCAATAGTACTAAGTGCACAACCTCAAGAATAATTGTACATTGCATATTACAACTTTGTAGTGTGCTCGATACCATGATCGGTTTTGTTGTAACGCGGTTAAATGAAAGAGTACCATGACTCTTTCGGGAAATGGGTTCATAAGTCACTCTTACGAGCTAGTGACTATTCACTCATCACCGGATGAATCAGTTCGTATTATATAAGTTCTATTATAGGTTCTTTACAGTTTAAACGCAGGCCAAACTAAGACACCTGTAAAAATATCAGTCTTAGACCTACCTTGTACAGCCTGGCGCAAAATTATAGCCGCTCCCTGAAGTCTTACCAATGGTTAGGGAGTAAGCTTGTTCCAGCTTCACAAAGTTTGTTAAAATAGCCACAACAATGCCAAACAGGAATGATAGTAGTTTTAGGGGCAAACCCGTCGTCTTCTAGGAGATATGTGCAAAAGTCGGTGTTGCTCAAAATGGGAACGAACATGTTTGGAGGCGTGTAGCGTTTACAGATAAAAAAGTAATTTAGATGGTCCTGGTTATTATCGTTACTATTGGCATGATGTTCGTCAAGACTCAGAACTTTACTCGAAGCGCGTGAGTGGTGGTGGCACGTGATGATGTGGGCTGACGTGAGCTGGACGGGAAAACTAAGTTGGCTCTCCTGGAGGAAAGCAACACACCTTCGACTACACATGAACGCCGGGTGAAAATGTGCTTCAATATATCTCGAAAACCTTCCGTCAAATTACCACATTTCCAAACCCATATTCAGTACGATAATGCGTCCACGTCGCACGAAGGAGTTCCCTAGAGATGCAAAGATTCCGCTTAACCTGGTCGCGCCTTAAACCTTCACGTCGAGCAAGGAGGGGTCTCCAACCTAGATATCAAGCAGATGTTGGTGTTTCTTCGAAAGCACATTATCGACTATCCTCTATTACCTGGAGCCTAAGTTGTCGGAGCTACGTGTAAGAAAAATTGAAGAAATGCTTCGTCGTACGCGTGTACGAGAGGAAAATGGACCATTTCGTGTTTGGCCGTTAGTACAAAAGCGGAGATGATCATGAGTACTAAGAAGAACCCTTGACGAACATGAAGTGGTTTCGGTGGTGCAATTGTATTCATCGTATTAATCGCGTTAGCAAGGCACCTCGAAAGAAAAACTCCAAGAAGGGTCAGGGGCTAATGCAAATGTAGCTTCAATATATATAGATTATGTGCCTACGCTTAATTGTACATATTTTATATAGCTACCCTGACGATCGAATTATGGTACACTCAGGTCATTTTCTGTGCTAAGTTTCTATTACTGTACTCTTTCATCAGTATCGTGATTTGTCAATCAGTACCGTATCAGGCACATCAGTATTGTATCTGTCTCATCCATTCATTTTCTAGTAACACTCTAGTTGGTAAGAGGGTATATTAAAATCAGGGTAGCAATGGATATCAGCTTTTGGGTGCTTGGCAATCACCATTTCAAGGTGTTGTATGTCTTGTCTGGACAAAATATACCACTGTTTGATAGCTACTAAAGCGACTGGAAGGTTTACGGAGCGGACCAGGAAAGCAATTGCGCGCAAAGATGTCGTAGAATAAAATACCAACGACAGCAGCGGGAACGATGAACCAATTGATGAAATCGAGCCATGCATGATAGAGATATGGAGACTGGGATATGTGAAGTTATGGTTTGGCCTTGCTCAAGTGTGGTCGATAAGAATACTTACAAAAGCTGCTCGTTCCCCGGCGCGAGCGTACGTATATAACTCGTTGAACAGTTGTCCTCAAGCGTAATTTGTGTAAATGTGTCACAAACATCAAAAAGGGATCGGGCGACATCTCAATAGGAAAAACGAGCGTAATGTGTTACTAAATACTCTAGCTATGGAACACGTAGCTCATAGCCACCCGAGCCGGTTGGCTGCACTATTCAGCAAGAGATGCAAAACCAACGAACAAAGCGTGCGTAACCACGCCAGTACCAAATTACTCAAGTGCTAACGTAGGCTCAACTTCAGCAATTCTACGTCTGGTGATAAAGCGGGTCTTTCGGGATGCTATGCCGGGAACGGCTCTTCCAGTTGACCGTAAGACGTGAACACGTATACGATAATTGTATAAAGAGGAGTGTGAATAAGTGTTCAACATCGTGACAACTCTTTACCACCGACGGGCTGCTCCCACAGCCTCTCTACTGTGTTTGTTACGCTTCCCCAGATTTTACTTTCTTTCGTTTTAGCCGCGTCTGTCATGACCAGCTGCGGTGGCATTTGCCGTTGGTACATGTACACGAGAGATGTAGATTCGCTATCCCTACACAGAAGAAAGTCTAGGCCATGGTTGTGGAGTTGAATCACACGAAGTCGTGTATTCAATCGAAGATACTTATCCCGGTGTCGTAGTGCAATACTTATAGTGCTTCTTGAACGATGGCGAGACACCAGAGTGAGATGCTCCGCCAGTACCACTAGTTTTAGCAACGATCGCTGAGAATAGTTCCTTTGATTGCATTGTTGACCTTTCGACGGGGTTGTTCATTTTCACGTACTTAAGGTGTGTGAGATAGCGCACCAATTTGCGAATCGTGAATCAACCCACTGCTTCTTGAAGTAGTCAGCAAATGTTTCTAACTCAAGAACGACTGTCCAGGTAGATTTCACGAGATCCACCTACACCAGAAGCGCGGCACATTCAGGATTGCGTCGAACATCGGTAGCAATGCTACCGCCGACATCTTGGGCTATTCCCCAAGAACTGTGCAAGATTAGGTAGTCCAAAAGTGACGATGGATTTCGGTCTATCCTCGTAATAATCTAATTCATGCGTATGCTTTGCACAAATCTTTTGATGCAATTTCATAATACAAAAGCGTCATTTTTAGCCAATAAGATATGTCTATTTTGTGTTCTGTGTTGCGCTATTTGGATCGACAGAAAATAGTCCGACACAAATATTCACATACAAAAGGGAGGATTCACTAACCTAAACGACGAATCATGAGCTCGATCGCCGCCGCCAAGACCCGACCGTATGGAGACCTCAAGGAAGCGATCAGCAGCAAGGACTGCTACTGTCTGAATGAGGACCCTAACAAGCCCTTTGGTAACCTTTTCATGGGCGACGAGACGCTCACGCTCAAGTCGGACGCCGATGGTGAGGTCGAAAATCCATAAATACCGTATCTTATGACACTAATATATATTATGGATTTTATGGTTTACAGAGCAATTGATGCTGTACATTGAGTTCCAAGACGCTGTCAAGGTTTTCTCGCTCAATATCGTGGCACCAAAAGGTGATGAGGCCCCTCGCGTTATCAAGCTCTTCGTGAATCGCTCAAACCTGGGGTTCTCTGATGCTGGGGATGTGGAACCCACGCAGACTATTGAGCTCTCAGAAGAGGACTTATTGCCTGAAAATGACGTGGAACTACGCTTCGTCAAGTTCCAGCGTGTCAAGAACATCACCATTTTCGTGGAGGAGAACAATGGTGCTGAAGAGACTGTCATTTCCAGCCTTAAATTCTTCGGTTCGTTGTGGCACTTGCCATCAACTCATTTTGAACTTCAGGAACGTAGTATTGACGGAGTTATTAATATTTTCGTGTTTTTGTTGTTCCAGGCGAACGTCTCGCGGGTACCAACATGAACGAGCTCAAGAAGATCAGCGACGAATAAGAACATTTACATTTCAAGACTCGCCCCAATACTACGAGATATGTTGTCACCCTGCATGATTTATTGTCCAGTTATTTTATACGTCGAAGCGGTCGTTTGCTAGCACTTTGCTCTTGTTACCGCCGTACGTCAAGTAAAACGGAGTTTCTGGATAACGTCCAAGTGCCGACAACTGTGGAAGCAAGTCGCGCTTGTTCCGAGGTACCCCTCGTTTTTTGTAGGGATTCCGCCAGTCTTCAAGGTATTCGACGCCAGCATTGATACCTGGCGCGTTGCGCTTTCGTATGGCATCCTGCGCGGGGTTGTGTACTGCTGCGAAGTCGGAGGTGCCAATGCGTCGTAACTTGTGGTATTTTGTTTGTTTGCGTACCTCTTGCTGTACAGCGTCGTAGGGACCCGTGGCTTGTTGTGTGCTTTTGTTCGAAGGCGGATACGGTGTCATCTTAACAGGTGGTCGAGCAACAGTAAGTCGTGTAGCCACGACGCGGCGAGCATTTTCTCGAATATGAGTCTCTACGGGCACGCCAAAACTAGTGACACTCGCTGGCTGCATGGGTGAGTTGTATATCCCAGCGGTAACTCGAGTGCTCACCAAATGATGGAGATCTTGTGTGACCCTGACCAGCTCTTCTCTTGCAACCTTCTCACATTCAAACTGCTCCTGTTCTTGTTGTTTCCGCAGATTTTCTTCAAGCAATTGACGCATGTGATCCCCTTTGGTAGCAAGTTCGCCAATATAAGCTTTGCGTTTTCGAAAGTCGAGACGATGTGTGCGACTTTGGACACCACGAGCACGTTTCTGGATGACTACAGCATAGTAGTCGAAGACTGCTCGTTGACGAGACTCCTCTACGTCGGCCCGTAACCGTTTACACCGTTGACGCGCGAGGTGTCCACGAAATACACGAGAGATCATCAGTTCGGCGTCCCTATCCAAAATCATCGTAAGTGCGCTTGCAAGTGACCATAAGAGTCGACAGTACTTACGTTTTGGTGGTAACACTAGCACGAATTCGTTGTCCTCGGAAGAGCCGCTGGATATGTGTCGCGGCCTTGGCTTCAGCCTCCGCTTGCTCCTCTGCATCACTGCGTTTAAAAAACGTCAGAACATGTTCACATGTCGAAGCACGGTGCAACGTACTGGAGAAGCTGCTGGAGTCGCTCAAGCGTCTCTCCTCGGTTCTTCCAGCAGTCATAGAAGAGAGCCATGTGTGTTCCCAACGCAAGCAGAGAGTTTGACCTGTATTATCCGACAAGGAGCCTTTACAACTGGACAGTTAAATTTAGAACCTGTTGAAGTGACAGTTCGCGTGATTTGATTGGTCGAGCACTTCAACGAGACGTTACTGCCGCCTCGTCCCACAAGTAACGGATGGGATCGCCCAAAAGAGACGAGAAGCTGGCACTTTATTCTGCATCGTGAGTCATGGAGCTATTCGCGACTTTGAAAGTTCGCCATATCGAGGACCAACGAGCTATTGAACGAGTCATGGCATCCCGAGACAAACGCTGGCTGGCAAGTCTCGGACTCAAAGGTTCGCGTACCTCTCAATTGTCAGGTGGCTGCAACGAAGAGGTAGAACAGGCTGATCCGGACGCTGAAATGGCAGCTCTAGAAGAGGAAATGGTAGGCATTGCAATGAATATCTCTACGGAGACCGAGCGACCTGTACAATTGAGTATGAAACTCATTCGAGATTGCGTCGCGATATCGAAGAATTCTACGAGAACATCAGAGGAGGAAGATAAAGACATTGAGGCGATATTGCTCAAGAAAATATTGCGGTTGGACTGGCTAGACATTGGCAAGATTGAAAATTTGGACGCGTTCACACACGTGGAGGAATTGTATCTTCAGTACAATTTGATCGAAACGGTAGAAGGACTCGAAGATCATGAACATCTTACGTTCCTTGCACTCGCTGGCAATCGGATTCGTGAAGTTAAAAACCTCAAACACTTGAACAATGTACGTCTACATTAGTGGTCAGATTCTGGAATGTAAACTGACGGTGTCTACAGCTCAAGTTTTTAGATTTGTCGATGAACTACATCGAGGACTTTGATATAGGAGAGTTCCCAAAATCACTTCGTATACTGCGACTTGCTGGAAATCCGTTCTTGCGGCATATGCCAGCCTACGCACATCTCTTCTTCGAACGTTTCCCGAATCTCGTGCAGATTGATCAATTCCGACGTCCCTCGTCGACTACTTCATCAGATACTGCGTCGTTGTCAACAGAACCTTCATTTGAGAGCAATGGTTCCACCTCAGAAAATCTTGCAGCTGTATTACCCATTCATTCGCCGATGGATCAGTACCGCGCATTGCAGGCGGAAGTAGAACTACAGCATCACGAACAGGATCTTGTAGAAAAACGAGATATGGTTGAAACAGAGAATAAGGTAGCCTTCAACATCGCAGACTACGAGAAACAACGCCGTGATCGCATGTCTAAATGGAAGGTGCAGCTGACGACGCTAACGTCTCGAACACGAGAACAGTTTGCGGAAAGTGGCGAGTCGATCAAGGCAGGCACAAGTAGTAGACTCCGTGAAAGACGTACTCTCGCACTGTCGCGAGCTCGACGAGCTACAGACGCAGCACTCGTTGATGCTGCAAGTCACTTTAAGCAGGTGCGCATTTGTGTGCGGCGAAGGAAAAAGGTGACAAAGTGCCCTGTCACGAACTAATGCCTATATGCCTGTTGTACTTAGATGGAGCTGGCGCACCAAGACTGGCAGCAAAGTCAGCAGAGACGACCGACACCCTCACAAGCAGGCTGAGATTACGTCTTTAAAAATGAAGTCGGACATTTCATGGTTAGTCTGCTTGTCAAACAACATGCACTATTGTGCTCTATCTCTTTCAACTGAAGCCAATTTGAGATCATGACCGAGCTCATTTCATGCATTAATGTCAAAACAACTACAGCTGAATGGCAAAGCTCGTGTCACATGGTGCTGCCTGTGGAACGTACTCTGACAGCGTTCGTAGATGCAGTGTAAACTCTTCCAGAGTAAGATTCCTTGCATTCTGCACGTGTACACTCTTGGCAACAATGTACGGTGCAGCTCTGTACACGTCACCACAGGCAGCGATATCCATTTGGTGCGGACTCACCACCACGAGTCCAAACTTCCCTGCTCGTGGGTCAAATAGTCTCTGTGGTGCTCCACCAAAGAGTCGATCCCGGCACAAGCTCTGCAATAAATTGACTCTCCACGTAGCTTTCTCCGCTGCTGACTGGAATCTGCTGGGGGCTCCAATAACGTGCACACTGGTCATCGTCATTGTGCTGCAGAGACAGTAGGCCAATCTCGGGAAAAAGGTTTTGCACATGGCTTCGACAAATTGCACACTTTCTTCACTCACAATGAAGAGTGGACCATAAGTTGACACTGAGTTAAGCAGTTGGATGAGATCTTGCTCGACCGTTGCAAGTGCCGCCTGGAGGTTTGGAGTGCGGAGAGCTCGTTGTTTAGCAGCTTGAAGAGCTGGCACGGATGGTTTGAGACCCAATTGTTGGCGCATCCACTTGGTTGGTACCAGAACGTTTTCCCAGCACATGACAAAGGCATTGGGTAAGCTGTTAACTGGTCGATTAGTAGCTGGATACTCGTACAAATCACTCGAATAGGCAGACACGTCCATGGAGAAGGACGAGACCATTGCTTGGGACATTGTATTGTTGTTTAGGGATGTTGGGCGAAGACATGCCATCGGATCGTTGGCAAGCAGGAAATTCAATACATCAGGATTCATTTCAAGGTTTTCGTTTGAAGGCAAATTGCAGAATGCTGAAAGATCGCTTGTGGTAATTCTCTTTGAAACGGACGCTGATTGGTCGTTTCGGATCGTATTAACGCGTCTTGATTGGACGTTGCTATTTTTGCTGCATCTACGGATCGTGAGTGATGGTGGCTGAAGTTATGGATACAGTCTCTAAAGTGTTTTCAACAAATAAGCGTTGGCAGGTGTCCAAGTTCGAGACCGAGGAAATAATGAAAACAAAATTCAATAGCTCATCAGGCAACCAGGCAACCAGTTTGTACTAAACTGTTGAGATCCCTCTGAATACGACAGATCTACAGTCCCACGTCGAAAAGGCTGTTGCCATTTCAACAAATGCGAAACATTTACTACACTAGTAGCAAATTACCCCGTCTTCTGCTTCTTCGACACCTGCTCCTCCTGCTCGTTAGGAGCGCGGCCAAAAACCTCATTCAATTGCTGAGAAACGCGAATGAAAGTCGTGCGCTGCAGAAAACAAAATCATCATTAGCAAAACAACACAATCTCTACAAGTTTAACACCTGACACGTCATACCTTGCTGATTTCCTTCAGTTTGCTAGCTCCAACGTAAGTACACGTAGATCGCACGCCACCGAGAATCTCCTTGCACGTACCAGCAACGGGACCGCGGTATGGTACAGTCACACTCTTGCCTTCAGAAGCACGGTACTCCGCCACTCCGCCATTGTGTTTCTTCATGGCCTCAGACGAGCTCATTCCGTAAAATTTCTTGAAGAGGTTTCCGTTCACCTCGATTTTTTCGCCTCCACTCTCATCATGGCCGGCGAGCATACCTCCGAGCATGACAAAATCGGCTCCAGCACCGAACGCCTTGGAAACGTCACCCGGACACGTGCAGCCTCCATCAGAGATCACATGACCATTAAGACCGTGTGCAGCATCAGCACACTCCAACACTGCCGATAGTTGTGGATAACCCACTCCTGTCTGTTTGCGGGTCGTGCACACAGAGCCTGGACCGATGCCAACCTTGATGATGTCAGCACCCGACAACAGCAACTCCTCCACCATCTCCCCAGTCACTACATTGCCAGCAATGATGGTGTGTTCTGGAAATGCAGAGCGGACATTGCGCACTGCCTGCACGAAGAACTCGGAATATCCATTAGCCACATCCAGGCAGATAAAACGGATATCTGGATGGCTCTTGAGAACGGCTGTGATCTTGTCAAGGTCTGCAGCACTAGAGCCTGCGCTCACAGCGACATGAGGCAGCACATCGGGATGTTTTGCTGCAAAGGTCGCCCATTCTGCAGGCGTGTAGTGCTTGTGTATGCACGTGATGAACTGGAATTTAGCCAGCTCCACAGCCATTTCGAACGTGCCGACCGTGTCCATGTTAGCGGCGATCACAGGCTGCAGTAACAATTAGAGAGAAGTATCGAGAATATAAGAGACAAGTGTTGCGTACCACGCCGGCCCATGTGCGCTTGGAATTACGGAAGCGGAACTCGCGTTGCACGTCCACTTGAGAGCGGCTCTTGAGCGTTGAGCGCTTGGGACGGATGAGCACGTCCTTGAAGTCCAGACGGACTTCGGTCTCGATGCGCGGCATCTGCTTCTCTTGGTCCGAAGGCGACTTGTGTTTGAGGCAGCAAATTGTGGAGTGAGCGACTGACGTGGCGAAGATCGGCTCGCATTCAGCTGAAGTAACTCTACCGGAACCTGACAAATATTATAGTATGTTACAATTGGTAGGAGGGTCTGGATCATATCATGGAATTTGTATGAGTAGTCAATTTACCTTGGAAAGTCGATGATTCATGAATCTAGCGCTACTTCGTAAAGCCTAGTCGCTTCAACATCTAAAGTAGCAATATTAATAATAACAATGTACACCTAATGTTACTTAGGTCGTGCGCTCACATTTTACAAAATTTGTGACGGAGCCAGCTTTATTACTTCCGTGTAGTCAACCTTTCGAGCGAGTAGTGTTGTTGACTGTGCGCTCAAGGGCAGTATTGACGATTGGCGTGGAATTAGCTGTGCAATCGAGTATGTATTTGGGATGACCCAACAGATCTCGAGCATGGACGACGTGGGAATGTTATACACTGCGGTCGAATGATCATTAGTACGACCCATAAGCTTTCATCGGATACATGCCTGTTTGATCACTTGATCCTGATGAAGCAGTAGCGAATCGCTGTTTCTTGATGAACGGGCTCCATTGAGGAAACGCTCAGCTACACCTCTGAGCGAACTACGCCTACGTGTTCGCGGTCATCTTAACTTCCTTGCACCATTGCTGCGTTGCCTGCGTTATCAATCAAACCAAGGTGTGAATGTTGTGGTCGTGAACTTGTTTAAACAGCTAAGTACATGTTAACTGCTGATTTCGACTCCTCAATTGAGTTCGGTAACTATTTGGCGATGGCGTTTCCTCTACTATTTCCTAGGCTTTCGTACGTTTACCCAATACGCTGCATAGCCGAAATAAATGGAATACGTGTCACTCATGGTTCTTGTCATTCTCAGGCCTTTGGCGATGTCACTTGATAGATGGCCCATATTTTGTACTGTGTCGTCTGCAAGTCGTGGCCCACCGACTCGAACCCCGGCTTATTCCGTAGAATTTGGAAAAACTTAGCGACCTCTACTTCCGGGGCCAACTTCTCCAGCTTGAAGTAAATTTTTTCGTTTGAGTACCAAATGTCATTGCCCATTCTTGTCCTGTAAGCCACCGTGTACCTCAGCCAATCTAACAGTGCCTGGTTCTCTCCGAGCGCCGTACCAGTGTTTTCCGCCCGCGTCAGCTTGAGCTTGTTCAGTGTCAGCATATTGAAAACGTCCTTAGGCCTTTTATTGTAATACAACATGCCCTTCAGTAGCAGTTGCTGCGCAGTGGGAATGTAGCTCGCTGCCGCCCCCACTATTTGTGTCAGTCCTGTTGGTAAGGCAATCCTCTGCTCGCTACCTGCCGTGTCATCTCTCGTTGTTGCGCCATAAACCCTTAGGTGTCGTTTATCACCTGTCACATCTATATGCGATCGATCTACGGTCTTGTCGTTGGAGGAAGTTATCTTCAGAGTTGTAGATTCGTCCCAGTGTGTGACTCCCGAGACTGGAGCAAATGCGACTAGAAGAGCAGCCACAACGACGAAAACAACATGAGGTACGCCCATCTTGACTTCCGATTGGTTTTCCTTGCGCTTGAGGTCACTGGGATAATTGCGGACTAACGGCTTCAGCGAGCAAGAGAGCGCGCCACCCCATCGTGGAATATGATCTCTTCAATCTCAAGCGGACAAAACCTTTGCTTCTGACGATGCTATCCAGGTGTCAACTTTTGTCAACAACATCCTGTAAATCTGGTTCTATAAATTGAAACATTTGTGTGGCGTAAGGAGGATGGATTCCGATCAAAGTTAAAACTGGAGGCTGTCTTGAGCAGAGAGATCCTGGTTTACTTGTATTTCGAGACTTGATCCATGACACCCGTTTCGAGTTTGCGTGAAAACCCCTTAGAACAATCCATTTATCCTCTGAGCAAAATCTCGCAATAGAGTGATCATACCTAGCCCTATAAACTTGCTCACGATTGTATGTTTGCTTAGGTTGTGTTCTGGTCGGCGCTGCCAAAGATTTTGTTATAGCACTATGTGATAATAAATGCAAACAACAATACGTACTGAATAGCTCCAATGATCACAGTATTTTATAAAGGGATAATTTAGGGCGTTTCACTCAACATTTTTCTCCTGCAACATCTGTAAAAACTGAAATTTCACAAAGTGACAACAGCCATATGAGAGTCTGGTCACTGTCTTTTGGAAGTGCTTCTATAATTACTAATATTCGTAGCATGAACATTTTATTAAGATGTACACATTGGTTGCCTGCCAGGCAATGCCTGGATATCATCAAATCACATCTGTTTATCATTATCAATATCTTCGTCATATATGTGTTGCATGGAACCCGACAAGTACGGTACAGTTCACCCATACCGTATTGCAAAAAAAAATTCTCATGTATGTTTTGTATATAGAATGTACAGTAGATTATCGTTGCTGAAGGCTTGATACCCCGGAATTTACAAGGTGCTGTTGAAGGCAAGCACAAAATACATTCGTCACACCCTGTGCATTTCAAGTGCCTGTCCTTTACGCTGAATAAAAGTCGGTCAATATTAACAGAGGAAAGCGCGCATCATACCAAAAGAATGGATGAGTTGTATAAGACTTGGACGTGATCCGGACCAGAATCGATCCCATCCTCTCAAATCCTACGGTGTTGTCCAATTGTTGTAGGTGGAATCTCCACTGGAGACCATAGGGAAGACGCAATTTCGAAGGGATCACGCAAATGGATGTGAAAGGAAAGTTGTGAGTTTAAGTTACAGAATTGTTCTCCTGCCTCAGTGATATGCAGGCCTCTGCAAAGTAGGCAGTGTGTTAGGAAAAAGGCTAAAAAGCCTGTTCCTGGGGTCTGGAGAATGCCTATTTAAAACCAATAGAATATGGTGTTGTGAAGTTAGTTCTGATGTGCCAAACACATTCCAATACTCAATCTACGCTGAAGGAGCTATCCCTGCCACCATTGAACTGTGCACGGGCTTACAGACTTCTGTAGAAGGTATGTCCAAGAAAACAAAGTACGCAAAAAGAAAGTAAGCTCACCGCGGTGAGATAGCGACGTGAATTCGGTTCTGCAGCAGACACGGCTTAAACAACCTGACCTCCGGCAAAATGGTTAGCAAAGTACGAACTAGAACTTGGCTTACGACTTATCTGAAGCTCACACGACAATGAGATAGCTGAGGCGCGATGTAAATTCTGTGAGGTATTTCGACTTGAAGACAAGAAAGCTAATCCAGTCTCAGCGTTTTCGGCCCTTCTAGAAGCTCCTTCAAAAAAAAAAAACCAAGCTAATTAAAGAGTTATTCTGCTTTACTAGCGTTGACAAAAACTCGCTCTAGTCGAGATTGTTCTCGATACAGAGTTTGATGTGGAAGAGTATTCACACGGAATGGTGACTGGTGACTTTATTGAGAAAGAGAACATGGTGCTTCTTCTACAATTCAATGATCGTTTACAGTTTGAAACTATTGTCAAGTGCTTCAACACTGTGTCAAGCTTTCGGGCATTGCGCCACTTTTTGTTACCTTCAGGGAAAGGTACGGAAGCATGAATCTATGAAAGCAGAACGAACGCGTAATTGGTCGCTACATTCGCTAAACACAAAAAGGCTTATGACACCCATGAATATCATCACAAGTGAAAGTTCTGGCTTTGGTAACTTGCTGCGAAAACACACCAAGAGGCTCAATGGTGCCCTGGGGACTTCCGCTGCCGCAGACGTCTGGAGCCAACATGCGGTAGTACGTTTCGAAGAAGTGTAGACAGCGTATCCGCAATGGCTGTTGATGCTGTTTGGGAATAACTGGATACCAGGTTGAACTATAAGTCCCTGGCATCGTTCGCAGTCAGGTTGGCAGCTATACCGCCTAGTACTCACACGGTAGAAGGTGATTTCGGCCATTTAAAAGCTGTGAAAACGCGCAGCGAAGCGCTCTACGGAACTATGCATTGGAAGGTCAGATGCAAGCTAGACAGTACTTTGATCTTATTGTTTTAGCCAACAGTAGCTATATCTAGCTGTGGATCTGGAGCCACCCATCCATTTCTATAGACACTGCCTAATTTGATCTTCCCGGGAGCACCTATTCTATACCCAAGTAGGTAAGTAGGTATCACTGCCTACTTTGTAAATGCCTGGTGATTTTTACAACTCCCCATTATCCGACTCACATAACTCAGTACTACGCAATGAGTATGCAGCAGAATATAATACTTGGATCAATAGATATGATAAGAACTGTCGTTTGTGTCACCATTCCCACCAAATATCTCTTCTTCGACAGGATCTCGTCTAATTTAGCTAAGAGAGTTGCGAACGTTTTCGCCTCTACCTCTGCAACAGGTCCAGGCGTGTATGGCGTATCCGGGATGCGTCTGGGTTTCGTTCTTGAAATTCTAGGGGCCACACAGTGCTACCGTACGCATCAAAGATACGTGGAGTAATCAATGATTACTATGATCGTAATCATACCGGACTGAATGATTGCTATGATTATAATCAGATGATACGATTACCACCACGGTACAGACAACTGGACCACATTTGCAGGCCTCAGCAAAGGAGGATGTGGAGCTGGCTTGCATCTGACCTTCTAATGTATAGCTCGGTAAAGTGCTTCGCTGAGCACTTTTCACCGCTTTTAAATGGCTGAAATCACCTTCTACTGTGTGAGTACTAGGCGGTATAGCTGCCAACCTGACTGCGGACGATGCCAGGGTTTTATAGTCCAGTCTGATATCCAGTTATTCCCAAACAGCATCAACAGCCATTGCGGATACGCTGTCTACTCTTCTTCGAAACGTACTATCCTGTCGATAGCGATTGATGAGATGCTCGCGTTGGCTTCAGACGTCTACGGCAGTCGAAGTCCCCAGGACATCTCTGAGCATCTTGGTGTGATGTCGCAACAAGTTACCAAAGCCAGAACTTTCACT